>QRFJ01000087.1:1149558-1231565 GCA_006176705.1 Cocos nucifera | reverse complement strand
CGATCGAACTCCTTCAGAAGTCGAACTCCTTCTGAATCACTCCTACAATCGAATTTCTCCACAAGTCAAACTTCTTTTGGATCGCTCTTATAGTCGAACTCCTCCAAGAGTCAGACTCCTTTCAAAATTTTTCTTCAATCAGATTTCTTCAGAAGCCAAACTCCTTCTGGATCGCTCCTACAATTAAATTTCTTCAGAAGCCGAACTTCTTCTGGATCGCTCCTGCAGTCAGACTCTTCCAAGAGTCGAACTCCTTCCAGAATTCTTCTTCAATCAGATTCCTCCAGAGATCAAACTCCTTCCGAATTGCTCCTACAGTAGGACTCCTTCAGGGATCGAACTTCTTCCAAATATCTTCTCCGATTGAACTTCTCTCGGATGATCCCCTCCAGACGTATCTTCCTTAGAAGTTTGAGCTCTTCTGAAATGGATATACGTCGAGATTTTTCACCAACCAACGTCTGCTCCCTTGAACTACAACTGTTGAACCTCGATGGTATGGCCGCCACTACTAGTCTAGCGGTACCTTTTCCTCCATAACAAGCTTCATATGGCCCACGATCGGATGACATGACCATCACTATCAGTCTAACGACATCTTTTCCTCCATAACAAGTTTCATGCGGCCCATGATCGGATGACATGGCCATCACTACTGACGACACCACTCTCTTTGTAACCAATCTCATGCGGCCCACGATCGGATGATATGGCCGTTACTATCAGCCTGACGATACCATTTTCTCCATACCGAACTTCATGCGGCCTAGAGCGGCCCGCTAGCAGACGGTATGGTCGTCACCATCATTCAAGCTCCGTCTATAAAAGAGACTCTCCAGATATGCTTCCTTGAAGCTCTCCTCTTCCCTCAAAAGTTCTAAGGTCACTTCTCTTTCTTGAGCACTCCATTTCTGTTGGCTAGAAGAGCTGACTTGATCGTCGGAGGGTCCTATTGGAGCCACCACCACCGACTCCAGATGAAACTTTATTTTATAGATCATCGACGGTGATCTCATCTTTCTCCACTCCAGCTTGATTCGGTGTCGACCAAATTCTGCACCAACATATAGTATGAATAATAGACTCCTCTATTTCTAGGTGTAAGTTTTTTTTACCGTTGAGTGCTTGTTTGAACAATATTGATTATTGCCACTTGAGTCTGAACTCTCAAAAGCACCTATTTGAACTTAACACTCACATTCCACTATGTTATATATTTTTGCAAGCTATTATCAAGGGCAAGCCCCAAAAATCCTCTTATATTTTTCAAGCTATTATTAAGGGCAGGCCTTGAAAATCTATCGGATAATGAGGACTTTGTTCTATCACGAGTTTGAATTTTTGAAGGCCCCAACTATATAAAATTTATAGACATGATTTTATCCATTCCACATTTGTTTCAGTGATTGGAAGGCACTACTAGTTGTCAAGATAAACAAAAGGCTCTAGATAAACAAAAGGCTCTTACCCATCTAGGCTCTCTCTTATGAATATATAGTTTTAGTTTTTTATTAGATTATGCATGGATTATTTATTTACCATGATCGCATATAATATAGGTGTATGTTACACATTGATCATAGAGTCAGAAAAAAGATTATGGTACTGCAAGAGTTTATTAAAGTGGATGGAATCTATGAAGAGATTGGATAGATCCATAGATGAGGTTTGAGCATCACACTATAAAACTATTGTGGTGGATATTGACGATGTGGAGTTTCTTCTTCATCTTAGACTTATGCTATCACCTTGGTATGCCATCAGCATATAATACTAGTGAACCATCTCATAAAGCACCGATAAAAAAGAAACATGAACCAAAATATACAAGCTCACGAATAGTCCCTTGATGTAAGGAGCAAAATTGAAGGTTAGTAAATTTACAACTAAACTCATATGTTGATCATAACACTTTGAACTTTGCCCTTGATAGAGAGCATAGTGGTTTATCATATTTGAATTTGAGCATCAAGCTTTTTGGCATAGAAACTATGATGTTGGCATAGTGTCTATATTAGAACAAAGATATAGTAAGGCGTGTGATATAGTATATATGAGATAAATATAATGCTTATACTTTCACAAATTTTTTAATTATATGCCATTTGTTATTACCCTCATAAATCTATTATTTACGTGTGTACACTTAGTTGAATAAAAATAATTTATAAAAATATTTATAAAAATAAATAAAATTATGAAAGCATAAATATGAAGAAGAAAACTTATAACATATATTTTATATAATCATATGAATATATATGCAATCTATAATTTTGAATATTTATAAAGAAATATATATAAGAAATCTTGTAACTTGCTTACATTTTAATGGTCTAAACTAATAGCAAAGAAAAAACATTGAGGGCAATTGGCTTTGGGAACCCTAGTTCTCCTCCTCTCTCTCATTGTCTTCCGCATTCCTCTGTCTTCTCCTCCTCCTCGCGCCGTTAGATCTATTCGTGGTATACGTTAGTATCTATCAGAGTATCTCCATTCTCCACCTTAGTGCATCGCCTTCCAAATCCTAGAAGAATTCCGAAGTAGACTGGCGAGAGCGACCCCGGACCTTAGCAGCAGATATTTTGTCTCTTCTCTCTTCTACGGATTCGAAGCCCTAGTGGGATCGAAGGAGATCCTCAGAGATCGGCCAAAACCCTAGACGAAGCGGAGGGGCATAAGAAAAAGGGGCAAGATGAGGATTATGATCAAGGGAGGCGTGTGGAAGAACACGGAGGATGAGATCCTCAAGGCCGCGGTGATGAAATATGGGAAGAACCAGTGGGCTCGGATCTCCTCGCTTCTGGTTCGCAAGTCGGCGAAGCAGTGCAAGGCCCGGTGGTACGAGTGGCTCGATCCCTCCATCAAGAAGGTACCAAAATAGCTTCTGGTCTTCTTTCCTCCGATGTCCCGCGTCCTTCTCTGCCCCCCTCCCTCCTAAAAAATATCATTTTCCGATTTGAACGGCGTCCTCGAAATCGCTTGGAGAAAGAAAGACTATCTTTTTTTGTAACTTTACATTGATGCCGTAATGATTTGTTTTATCTAAATTTTTTGCGGCGTTCTAAATGGAATGAATTCTAATTATTTATTTGTTATTTTTTTGAGAAAGGGTGGCGATCTTTTGTTGTTCTACATTGATGTACTGATGAGGTGTAGAATCCTTTTTTTCAGTCTATATAAATCTCATTGTTTTGATTCTATTGTAATGGGATTTTAAATGTTGTACAAGTGTCAAGTATTTAATCCGCAGTGCTATTGGACTTGTGTTTAGAATTTAACGTATTTTTTGATTTGAATGTGATTGGTTGCAGACTGAGTGGACCAGGGAAGAAGATGAGAAGTTGCTTCATCTTGCTAAACTTATGCCTACTCAATGGAGAACCATTGCACCGATCGTCGGCCGGACACCATCGCAGTGCCTCGAGCGCTATGAGAAGCTTCTTGATGCAGCCTGTGCCAAGGATGAAAGCTATGAACCAAGTGATGACCCACGAAAGTTGCGTCCAGGAGAGATTGACCCCAATCCTGAGTCTAAACCTGCCCGTCCTGATCCTGTTGACATGGATGAAGATGAAAAGGAAATGCTCTCGGAAGCACGGGCTCGGTTGGCCAACACCAGGGGCAAGAAGGCAAAGAGAAAGGCGAGGGAGAAACAGCTTGAGGAAGCAAGGAGGCTTGCATCCCTGCAGAAGAGGAGAGAGCTAAAGGCAGCTGGCATTGACACGAGGCATAGGAAGAGGAAGAGGAAAGGAATAGATTATAATGCAGAAATACCTTTTGAAAAAAGACCTCCACCAGGGTTTTATGATGTTTCAGGGGAGGAGAGGCCTGTGGAACAGCCTAAATTTCCAACAACGATTGAGGAACTGGAAGGGAAGAGGAGGGTTGATATAGAGGCCCAATTAAGAAAGCAAGACACTGCAAGGAACAAAATTGCACAAAGGCAAGATGCTCCTGCTGCAATTCTGCAAGCAAACAAACTAAATGACCCGGAAGCAGTTAGGAAGAGGTCAAAACTGATGCTTCCAGCTCCTCAGATTTCGGATCAAGAACTGGAGGAGATAGCAAAGATGGGTTATGCCAATGATCTTGTCTTAGAAAATGAGGAACTCGGTGAAGGAAGTGGTGCTACGCATGCTCTTCTAGCAAATTACTCGCAGACTCCAAGACAAGGGATGACTCCCTTGCGAACTGCACAGAGAACTCCAGCTGGGAAAGGTGATGCTATTATGATGGAAGCTGAAAATCCTAGGCACGATTAAGAGAGTCGCAGACACCTCTTTTGGGTGGGGAGAATCCAGAGTTGCACCCATCAGACTTTTTCAGGTGTTACCCCAAGGAAAAGGGAGATACAGACTCCAAATCCAATGGCAACTCCTCTGGCAACTCCAGGGTGCTGCGGGTCTTACCCCGAAGAATTGGCATGACTCCTTCGAAGAGATGCATATTCTTTTGGTGCAACAGCTAAAGGGACTCCTTTCCGTGATGAGCTTCACATAAACGAAGATATGGAAATGCAGGACAGTGCTAAGCTTGAACTCCACAGGCAGGCTGAGTTGAAAAAAACATTGCGTTCTGGTTTAACTAATCTTCCCCAGCCTAGGAATGAGTATCAGATAGTTATTCAACCAATTGCAGAGGAAAATGAGGAGACCGAGGAAAAGATCGAAGAGGATATGTCAGATAGAATAGCTAGAGAGAAAGCACAGGAGCAAGCTAGACAGGAGGCCTTACTCAGGAAGAGATCTAAAGTGCTTCAGCGGGAGCTCCCTAGGCCACCTGCTGCTTCATTGGAACTTATCAGAAATTCTTTGATAAGGGGTGATGAAGATAAGAGCTCTTTTGTCCCCCCTACTTTGTTTGAGCAGGCTGATGAGATGATAAGTAAGGAGCTTCTTGCATTACTAGAACATGATAATGCCAAATATCCACTTGATGGAAAACAAGAGAAGGAAAAAAAGAAATATGCCAAGCGTGCGGCAAATGGGAAAGCTATGCCTGTACCTGAAATTGAAGACTTTGACGAGGGTGAACTGAAAGAGGTTTGCTTCTTTCTATTACCTTTATGCATGCATTTTTTTTGGACATGTTGGATTATAGGATAATTTTATAATTTCTAGGAATCATTTATCTGAAAAAATGATTGTGGAGGAAAATAGATTTTGCCATGTTTGGTTGATGGAAAAACTACTCCGAAAAATGACACCGGAAAAGATTACTACGTTTGGTTGGAAATAATCCTATATAGGAATATGACAAAATTTACAAACATACCCTTCAATATAAAATAATTTTTTAATATTAGGATAGTATTGTCATCTCCAATTAGTTTTTTTTATGATGACTATAATCACATAACTCTTTGCATAATGTCATCTCCATCTTTATTTTTTTGTAAAAGCATTTTATTGAATGAATTTTGAAAGATATTAGAATAAAGTTACATATGCAGCTTTATTGGAGATATTTTTGTCAAGTATGCATTACCATCACTCGGAAATTTGTCAAATACCCTCCTATGGTATTTATTTTACCTTCTCTCTTCGGAAAATAAGCATAGGGCCCACCAATTTTTTTTACCATCTCTCTCTTCCACTTTTCATACCAAACATGATAATCTGCCATGGGAAGATTACCCCTCCAACCAAACGGACCTTATTTGTTTTCTATTATCTTCATATGTAATTTATATTTGGATATCTTCATTCTGCACTCATTTCCACCAGTAGCTACTTTTTGATTATGCATTGCCTAATCAACAAGTCATGGTTCAGTTTTCTGGTTAGATATTCTGTTTTTGATTTAAATTGTGGAAACCTTTTTTTTCTTTTTTTTTTTTGATTTATACACTGGTTAGAAACAGAGTGGATATTGATAATATGCTTAATGTAAGTCAGTTTGCTGTATGTCTTGTAGAGAAGTGATGTATCTGAATCTTACTTATGAAAAGCTAATCTTCCTCATGAGGAAGTAAGCAGGTTAGTCTAGTGCCTGTCTTTTTGTGGAGTTATTTTGTGGAGTTAAGAAAATTTCTCAGGACAGAAAATATCTATCTTCATATTATTTAAGTTGTTTAGGGATTATTTAAATTATCTAGTAATCCATGTGCTAAAATTGTAACAGGGAGGTGGTGCATTTAGATCCTTTGATATCCATGCTCAATCCATATTTCTGTAGAGACGTATGATATTGTAGGTGTTGGTGCAGAATCTGGTCGACGCCGGATCGAGCTGGAGCTGAGGAAAAGGTCATCGTCGGTGATCTGCAAAACAAAGTTCCGTCCGAAGTTGGTGGTGGTGGCTCTGGCAGGACCCTCCAACGATTAAGTCAGCTCTTTTGGCCAACAAAAATGGAGTGCTCATATAAGAATTCAGTAGCGTTTTTGGAAAGGAGAAGAGAGCTTAGAGAAAACGTATCTGGAGGATTCTTTTTTATGGATAGAGCCTGTAATGAACTGGTAGTGACAGCCATACCGTTCGGTAGTGGGCTGTTCGGGGCCGCGTGGGGTTTGGTACAGAGAGGGAGAAGTGTTGTCTGTAGCAGACTGATAGTGACAGCCATAATCGTTCGACAGTAGGCCGCTCAGGGCCGTATGGGGTTTGCTACGGATAGAGGGGTGTCGTCAGATTGATAGTGACCGTTCGTTGAGATTTAATAGCCGTAGTTCGGAGGAAGCAGGCGTTGGTTGGTGAAGAACTTTGACATATATTAATTCTAGAGGAGTTTGGACTCTTGAAGGGAATACGTCTAGAGGGGATCATCTGGAAGAAATACTAGAAATCTGGAAGTAATCCGCTGGAGGAATCCAGATGAAGTTTGGCTGAAGGAGAGATCCGGAAGGAGTTTGGCTCCTGTAGGAATCCGACTGAAGGAGAGGTCCGGAAGGAGTTCGGCTCCTAGAGAAATTCGACTGAAGGAGAAGTCCTGAAGGAGTCCGATCGAAGGAGAAGTCTGGGAAGAGTTCGACTGATGGAGAAGTCCAGAAGAAGTCTAACTGATGGAGAAGCTTGGATGGAGTTCGACCGCTGTAGGGATTCGAAAGAGGTTCGGCTACTGGAGGAGTTCGACTGTTTGAAGGAGTTCGGCCATTGGAGGAGTTTGGTTGTTTGAAGGAGTTCAGCTGGGGTTCGTCCGCTGGAGGGAATATTCTCGATCGAAGTTCTTCTGTGATTATCAGTTGCATTAGACTAAGCATCAGATTGGACTTCGATGGGATTGGAGTTTATCCCCAATAATAGTTCCTCCACTTTCGAGTTCGAAATTCGAAGGAAGTATAAAAAAGATGACTGCCGAAGTTCTTTTCCGGGCTCTGCATCCGTTGAAGCTCGGGGAAGATCTTATCTCCAACCGAGGTTGAAGGAGATCTTATCTCCTGTTGCCGTTGAAGCTCGGGGGAGATCTTATCTCCAGTCGAGGTTGAAGGAGATCTTATCTCCTGTTGAGATTGATGTTGAAGCTCGGGGGAGATCTTATCTCCAATCGAGGTTGAAGAAGATCTTATCTCCTATTGAGGTTGACATTAAAGCTCGGGAAAGATCTTATCTCCAGCTGAGGTCGAAGGAGATTATATCTTATGTTGATGTTGAAGCTCGGGAGAGATCTTTTCTCCAACCGAGGTTGAAGGAGATCTTATCTTCTGTTGATGTTGAAGCTCGAGGGGAGATCTTATCTCCAGCTGAGGTTGAAGGAGATCTTATTTTCTGTTGACGTTTGAAGCTCGGGGGAGATCTTATCTTCAGCTGAGGTTGAAGGAGATCATATCTTCTGTTGACGTTGAAGCTCGGAGATCTTATCTCCAGCTGAGGTTGAAGGAGATCTTATCTCCTGTTAACGTTGAAGCTCGGAGGAGATTTTATCTCCAGTCGAGATTGAAGGAGATCTTATCTCCTGTTGAGGTTGACGTTGAAGCTGAAGCTCAGAGGAGATTTTATCTCTAGCCGAGGTGGAAGGAGATCTTATCTTCTATTGATGTTGAAGCTCGGGGAGATCTTATCTCCCACCGAGGTTGAAGGAGATCTTATCTTCTGTTGAGATTTGACGTTGAAGTTCGGAAGAGATTTTTATCTCCAGTCGAGGTCAAAAGAGATCATATCTCCTGTTGACGTTGAAGTACGGAGGAGATCTTATCTCCAGCCGAGGTCGAAGAAGATCTTATCTTTTGTTGACGTTGAAGCTCGGGGGAGATCTTATCTCCAGCTGAGGTCGAAGGAGATCTTATCTCCTATTGATGTTGAAGCTCGGGAGAGATCTTATCTCCAGTCGAGGTGGAAGGAGATCATATCTCCTGTTGACGTTGAAGCTCGGAGGAGATCTTATCTCCAGCCGAGGTTGAAGGAGATCTTATCTCCTATTGATGTTGAAGCTCGGAGGAAGATCTTATCTCCAATCGAGTTGGAAGGAGATCATATCTCCTGTTGATGTTGAAGCTCGGGAGAGATCTTATTTTCAGTCGAGGTCGAAAAAGATCATATCTCTTGTTGACGTTGAAGCTCGAAGGAGATCTTATCTCCAGCCGAGATCGAAGAAGATTTTATCTCCTATTGACGTTGAAGCTCGGGGAAGATCTTATTTTCGGTCGAGGTTGAAGGAGATCTTATCTCCTGCCGAGTTGGGGCCTCTCTTCTTACTTCGTCTAAAATGAACGAAGCCTTCGACTTGCTCATGTTAGGACGAGGTTCTCTTCCTATTTCTAACATGGCAATAGGGGCACAGATGGGCCGTTGAATGAGCCTCTTCCTTCCTCTTGTCTTAAATAATCAGAGGTCTTCGACTTTGCTCATGTTAGAATGATGTTCTCCTCCTGTTCCTAATGGGCTGTAGGGGCACATAAGGGCTGTTGTCAGGATCTCTCTCCTTATCTCGTCTAAAATGAACAAGGCTTTTGATTTTGCTCACGTTAGGACGAGGTTCTCCTTCTGTTCCTAACAGACTGTAGGGGCACATAAGGGCCATTGTCAGGGCCTCTCCCCTCATCTCGTCTAAAATGAACGAAGCCTTCGACTTTGCTCACGTTAGGATGAGGTTCTTCTCCTGTTCGTAACGGACTGTAGGAGCACATAAGAGCCATTGTCAGGGTCTTTCCCTCATCTCGTCTAAAATGAACGAGGCCTTTGACTTTGCTCACGTTAGGACGAGGTTCTCCTCCTGTTTCTAACGGACTGTAGGGGTACATAAGGGTCGTTATCAGGACCTCTCCCCTTATTTCATCTAAAATAAACGAGGCCTTCGACTTGCTCATGTTAGGATGAGGTTCTCCTCCTATTATTAACATGGCAATAGGGGCACAGATGGGCCGTTGAATGGGCCCCTCCTCTCCTTCTGTCTTAAATGATCGGAGGTCTTCAACTTTGCTCACGTTAGGACGAGGTTCTCCTCCTGTTCCTAACGGATTGTAGGGGTATATAAGGGCCGTTATCAGGACCTCTCTCATCTCGTCTAAAATGAACGAGGTCTTCAACTTTGCTCACGTTAGGACGGGATTCTCCTTCTGTTCCTAATGGGCTGTAGGGGCACATAAGGGCTGTTGTCAGGGCCTCTCCCCTCATCTCGTTTAAAATGAACGAGGCCTTCGACTTGCTCATGTTAGGACGAGGTTCTCCTCCTGTTCCTAAACATGGCAATAGGGGCACATAAGGGCCGTTGTTAGGGCCTCTCTCCTCATCTCATCTAAAATGAATGAAGCCTTCAACTTGCTCATGTTAGGACGAGGTTCTCCTCCTATTCCTAACATGGCAATAGGGGCACAGATGGACCGTTGAATGGGCCTCTTTTCCTCCTGTCTTAAATAATCGGAGGTCTTCGACTTTGCTCACGTTAGGATGAGGTTCTCTTCTTGTCCTAATAGGCTGTAGGGGCACATAAGGGCCATTGTCAGGGCCTCTTCCCTCATCTCATCTAAAATGAACGAGGCCTTCGACTTTGCTCACGTTAGGACAAGGTTCTCCTCCTGTTCCTAACGGACTGTAGAGGCACATAAAGGCCATTGTCAGGGCCTGTCTTCTTATTTCGTTTAAAATGAACGAGGCCTTCGACTTGCTCATGTTAGGACGAGGTTCTCCTTCTGTTCCTAAAAAGGCCATTTTCGATTGCTTCTTTTCTGTCATCATATAGTTTTTGCACCAAAAAACCATAATATTGAAATGAAGGAGTTTTATTGAAGAAAAATTATACGTAGTACATCCTCAGAAATTCCAAGGTCGTGGGAGCGTTGTTCCACCTAGCTTCTTCAGGCGATAAGTTCCGGATCGGACGACCTCCTCTATTTCATATGGGCCTTCCCAATTCAGAGCAAGCTTCCTCTGGCTCTGAGGCTGAGAGATGGCGGCTCGCCGAAGCACTAAGTCCCCTAGAGTGTTGATGATGCCGAAAGGTGGTCGATCTCCTTGTTGTTCCTCCCTTCTTGGTGGTTTTGGTTGTGGCAGTGCCCTCGGTTGATCTTCTTTTGCTTTAGGCCGACGTCTGTGGAGCATTGAGGGGGGCGTAGTTGTGAAATCTTTTAGAGGACGAACTTCGTCGTGCCCTTCTGTCGGGGCTTCTTTGACGACGAGCTCGAGGAGTTCGGGCTCGTTTGCCCTCGGGGGGAGTCCGTGAGCGCGGCCGAACTTCATTCGGCCCTCCATCAGCCGTGAGTTTACTAGACTCGTCCGTCTTTCGCTCTCCTACGGCTTCCTCATCTTTCAATTTGAAGGATTCTGCCGCTCGGGCATATCCTTCAGACTGAGCTAGCAGATCGGCAAAGTCCCTGGGATACTTCTTCTTCATGGAGAACAACAAATCATTCTTCTGAAGGCCGTCCTTGAGTGCGGCCATTGCAACAGACTGGTCTAGGTTTCGGACCTCCAATGCAGCAGCGTTAAACCGGATGACATAAGCCTGGATAGATTCTCCCTCTTTCTTCTTGATATTCATCGGAGAATCCGAACCTCGGTGCGGACGTCGGCTGCTGACAAAGTGAGCCGCAAACTGATGGCTCATCTGATCAAAGGAGAAGATCGTACCCGATTTCAACGTCGAGTACCAGTTTCTTGCTGCTCTATTTAAGGTAGACGGAAAAGCTCGGCATAAGATGGCGTCTGGTGCGCCATGGAGCAGCATCATGGTCCAGAAGGGATTCAGGTGATCGATCGGATTAGAGGTTCTGTCGTAGCTTTTAAATTAGGGAGAGCTTGAAGTTCGGCGGAACGGGTTCTTGTATAATTTGGGGAGAGAAAGGAGGATCGGTGCAGACGTCATCACGACGAGTCGGGGCGACGTGGCGGAGTTCCTCGATCCGCCAGTCCATCTTCCGCAGTTTCTGATCGAGGACGTCATCTCGATCGTAGATCTTGAAAGGCTTCTGGCTGTAGATGAAAAAGGTTTCTTCCGGAGAAGAATCACGATTCGAATAAGGATCCTTTGCTCTCTGTTTTTTCTTCCCAGGGGCAACGGGTATGCTAGCCCAAGTGCTCTTCCTTGGGATTGGTTCCTGGCATCTTGATGGTGGATTTTCCGACGGAATCGCCGTCGGAGGCTGCCGCATGGCCTGCACCATTTCGGTGAGGCTCTGAACCTACTGCATCAACAGGTAAAACTGCTCCGAATCTACCGTGGCCGTCGATGGAGGAGGAGGTTGAAACGCCGGTGCTGGAGCAAGAACGGATGGGCCTGGCTCGGATCTAGCGGCAGAAGCAGTAGATCTCCGGGTGGTCGTCTTCTTTGGAGGCATTTCTTGGGATTGAGGGAGAGGATGGAGATGGACCTTGGAGAAGAAGATTCATAGAGTCGGTTGAGCACTCCTTTAAGAACAAGAGTACCTCAGGAATAGAGGACTCTCCTAGCGCAAATCCTGTTGGTGCAGAATTTTATTGACGTTGGATCGAGCTGGAGCTGAGGAAGAGATCGCCGCCGGTGATCTGTAAAACAAAGTTCCATCCGGAGTTGATGGTGGTGGCTCCGGCAGGATCCTTTGACGATCAAGTCAGCTCTTCTGGCCAACAAAAATGGAGTACTCATGCAAGAATTCAGCAGCATTTTTGGGAAGGAGAAGAGTGCTTAGAGAAAACATATTTGGAGGGTCATTTTTTATGGACGGAGCCTGTAGCGGACTGGTAGTGAAGCCATACTGTCCGATAGTGGGCCGCTTGGAGCCACGTGGGATTTGATACGGAGAGGGAGAGGTGTCGCCTGTAGCAGACTGATAGTGACAGTCATAATCGTCCGACAGTGGGCCGCTCGGGGCCGCATGGGGTTTGCCATGGAGAGAGGGATGTCGTCAGACTGATTATGACCATTCGTCGAGATTTAATAGCCATAGTTCAGAGAAAGCAGGCGTTGGTTGGTGAAGAACTTTGACATATATTAATTTCAGAGGAGTTCGGACTCCTGAAGGGAATACGTCTAGAGGGAATCATCTGGGAGGAATACTAGAAATTTGAAAGTAATCTGCTGGAGGAATCCAGATGAAGTTTGGTTGAAGGAGAGATTCAGCTGAAAGAGAGGTCCGGAAGGAGTTCGACTCCTGTAGGAATTCGATCGAAGGAGAGGTTCGGAAGGAGTTTAGCTTCCGTAGGAATCCGACTGAAGGAGAGATCTGGTAGGAGTTCGATTTCCGTAGGAATCCGACTGAAGAAGTTTGGAAGGAGTTCGGCTCCTGTAGGAATCCGATTGAAGGAGAAGTCCGGGAGGAGTTCGACTGATGGAGAAGTCCGGCCGAAGGAGAAGTCTGGGAAGAGTTCGACTGATGGAGAAGTCCAGTTGATGGAGAAGTCCGGATGGAGTTCGGCTGCTGTAGGGGTTCGAAAGAGGTTCAGCCGCTGGAGGAGTTTGGCTGTTTGAAAGAGTTCGGCTGGGGTTCGCCCGTTGGAGGGAATATTTTCGATCGAAGCTCTTTCGTGATTACTGGTTACATTAGACTAAGCATCAGATTGCACTTCGGCGGGATCGGGATTTATCTACAACAGTAGGTATGATTAAAATAGAAACGGAAGTCATTATTTTAAGAGAATATTTGTTCCTAGCTGAAGAGACATACAAATGCAAAGAAATTTGATATGTGTAGGCTGAAGATCTCTGGGCCATCCTGAGATGTTAGAAAATGAAGATCTAGGTATTAAAGAAAATAGAATGATTATATGGATTTAAAAGAGCAAAAAGAAAAGAAGAGAAGACAAAATGTTCTTTCCTTTTTAAATCACGACTCTTGGTCTCTTCACTCCAACATGACAACTGCATCTTCTTTGTTTTGGGTTAGCTTGAACCTTTCAAGACAAAGTAACATACATGTGAATTAATAGGCATGCATTTGTAGCCTTGCTTGTGCTGTATTTGGTCTCATCTGAGTCTTTCCCCACAACCATTTGTTTGTTGCATCCACATTTCTGAAAGATTGTCTGCACTTGATTACAGGTCAAGAACACCTAGTCTTAGCAGTCTGCTTCTTTTCTAGTATTTGTAGTGAGTCCTGGGTATTGCATGAAGGAGCTATTTGTCTTGCTGATTTTATGCAACATTTTAATGGAAAAATTTCAAACAATCCCCAAGTTTCTTTTTCAATGTCTAAGTTGTATCCATTATTCAGATTCCATTTCTCATGTGAACCGTACATGGTTAGAATTGAGCTTAGTTCAATGATCAGGAGTTTCAAATCCACCTTTTCTCATTATTCAAGTTATGTTTTTGGTATTAGAATTCAATTCTTGATGAGAATTTTGGAAATTTAGATAACCATGTATTGAAGTTAGCAATACATGAACTAAGTCTTGTAGACCTTGCAATTGGAGGTGGAAGCTGGGTTTATTAACTCACTATGATGTTTTCAAACTTGAGTGAGGACTGCTTAAATGCAAAATTTTGCTTTTATAGACTCGTACAATCACACATGCCGTTCGTTGAACCATCCCGAACCATCTTCCCCCCAAACTAGATGGTTTGGGGCGTGCTGAACCATACCAGCAGCTAAATGGTGTGGTTTAGACGTTCGATTTGGAACACTGGCAAAAACAGTGCAAGGGAGAAGAAAAGAGAGGAAGAAAGAGAGGGAGAGACTGAAGAGGGGGGGAAAGGAAAGAGAAAGGTTGGTGGCTGGACGGCAGTGGCCCGTTGAGACTGCTGGATGGCCGTCGAGCTTCCGGGTCTCAGCAATCTTCTACGAGATTCGAGAAGAGAGAGAGATAGAGAGGGAGAGCGGAAGGTGGCAGGGAGGCCGTTGTGGCCGCTTGACAGCCCAAAACAACCCTTCGTGGCCACCGCTGTTGCAGTGTCTTAACTATGTATTAGATTTTGTTTAAAAAAATCGACGAAATAGGGGGAACCCACAGAGGTTTTGGGGCCGTCCGGCAGCCACATTGCAGTTAGCCCAGTGGCCCTCTCTGAGTGCCTTCTCCTCCCTGGACTTCCCTCCCTTACCCTTGTGTTAAGGTAAGGAATCATTTTCTCCATGGAGGACATGAAGCTGAAGGCCTAGGTGGCCCTTCGGCGACTTTTGCGGCCCTAGATGTCCATCACCGGTGTCTGGCTAAATCTTTTGAAATCCCTGGACGTCATCCTATTCTTGCTTAGATGAATTGGGCAAATAAACACATGTTTTCGAAGAGGAGTTCATGATGATTCGTTGCAACATTGAAGTCAGCGATATATGAACCAAGTCTCAACATACCTTGCAATCAGTGGTGGAAGCTGGGTTTATTAACTTGCTGTGATGTTCTGAAACTTGAGTGGGGGCTGCTTAAATGCAAAATTTTACCATCATAGACTAGTACAATCACACGCAACGTATGAGAATATATTATTTGAACATATACTACACAACTATAAATAAACCAATGATCTTATACAATTATATGCTAACAACATCTTTATTTACAGCAAAGTATAGATGGTATCTTCTGTAAACTCATATATGAAATTATGTAATTGTTGAGGCATTACCTTGTTAATACATGATCTTGATCTTTTATACTATGCATATGAACTTTATAAGTTACTCATCCTGTTTTTTCATGTCTGCTTTCTGTCTTAGAATGGGATTATGATGGCTTATCCATAAGAATTTTATAGGCTGATATTAAGGAACTGAATGAGCCTGCTGTTCAACATTTTTGTAGGTTTCGATCTCCACATGTAAATTTTTTTATAGTTCTATGCCAGCAGAATTGTTCTGAGTTTCATTTATGCATATCTACGTCCATTCAATGAGATTTATATATGGTTCTGATTCCTGCACCAATTAATTTTTCATTCTGCATTTGTTCCACCATGTATAGTCATTTGCATTGATTGACAACTGGCTCATTATTATTTCAAGTCATGATCCTACGTTTGGATGGTTTAATCCTCAAATTGATTCACTTTCTTGTGGATTAGATTTCCCACCAATGTGTTTTTATTGGCACTCAACAAAATCTAGAAGTTTGTGTATTCATGGTGCTTTTGTCAAGTTTTTGTGCTTGAGTCTTCCAAAGATTGACAGAGGAATTTAGATTGTCCTTTTCAAATGACATAGAAAATATTTACTTGGGCTGCTATTAGGGACTGAAAAAATGGCTTAGAAGTCAAATTTATGCAGGTTGTTCATTTTTATGTTCATAAATAGTTATATCTAGTAGATGCTCAAGCATTTGGTTCTCTTCATGGCAATCGGGTGCTCCTTTGTTGCCTAACATTTTAAGTAATGAGCATTTTTATGGACATTTGTAGAAAATTGTTGATCATGTCCTCCAGCCCAGCTTATAAGTGTCTTCCGCACTGCTTTATTGACCTTAGAGATCTGTTCCTGTAGATTTTGCAGGTAGTGGTGGGCTGTAGTGTATACTGACAGTCATCCCCCTTTAACATTTTGGCCACCAGGTGCTAGTGCTTACAAAACATGCCAATAAGATATGCTTTAGATCTTATTGCTCCATGGGTCTATTTAGATAAGCATTGTCTCACTCCTTTGTCCCTTACAATGCCTTACGGTGGATTCAACTGCTAGCACTGATATTAGTGTTCTGCCAGCAATCACCTATTACATTGTCATCTTTGATGAATCCAACATGTTATATGAATATTGCCATGTACCAAATGTTATTCTTTTTTATTGCTTAATGCAGAGATCAAATCTCTGGCATGTTGTTGTATGATACACTGACATTCGTTGTCTGGTCACTTTGTTTCATTCATGTGAAGGATCCTGAAATGAATGACAACACTCCAGTAACTTTGCAGAATTAGCTGAATGCTTGTAGCACATGCTTCGATACCTTTGATTTAAGGCTTTTTGAGGAAGCATGGCACCTCTGGAAACTCCTCACAGGATCATCAAAAGCTTGATTTTTCTTGCCTGTAGACCCAAGATCTCATAAGGAGGGTGGGACATGGGAGGAGGATCTGATGGTTGCTAGTTAGATAGGATTGATTAGAACCTGTATGATGGCTTTCTAATCCATGACAAGCACCTAGAAAATCATCTATGACCAAAATGTTTCTGACCCATGGCAAGCACCTGGAAGGAAGGTGACATACCTTGAATAGGATGGCAATGATGTATAGGTGGAAGGAAAAGAAAATAGATACATTAAATTGGATGAATAGGATGGTACTGCTGAAGGGATCTTCATATGGATCATATGTAAATATCTTGAAGAATATTTTCTAAATGAATGGGCATCTAGTCTAAGAGTAAAACTATCATTAAGGGCATAGTTTCTCAGAGTTTGGTTGTTCAAGGCAAAAATGACTAGCCATTAAAAATATGGGCTGACCTGTTAGTTTGAAAGAGTGAGGTTTTTAACAACTGCAAATTGTTAGCTGGTTTTATAAGTTTCTTATTTGTTTAGTTGAAATGACATGTCTGTTGTTATAATAGCGGTAGCTAGTAATGGACAATACAAACAAAAGAATGTTCTTAGGAATTTGAAGTAGAGGGATAATAGTCCCTTTTATCTGTTAGCAAATGACTTGCATATTCTTTTTCAGATGTTGCGAAAATTGCATGTCGGCATGAATCCCTGTTTTGTGAACTTATTCTTTTTATTCTTTACAGCTTTTAGACAGCAGACTGGTCTTTATAGCCACCTTAATTTTTCTCCTTATAACATTTGTTTTCTTTTCCTTTTTTCTTTTCACTTTTAGTATTTCAATTACAACACAGCTTATTGGGAATTCCCTGTTGTAGTTCAGCAAGTCCTTTTTCTTTCATTCATATATATATATATATATATATATATATATATATATATATTTGGTATTGTTTCTGCACATTAATCAATTCATTTCGAATATGTTCAATGGTGTCTCAACATGCCTTTCTCTTGTTTGCTTTTTTTTTTTTTTTCAAGTACTTGCTTCAAGACAAAAATGGAATATAAACTATCGCCTATGGTCTCATTAACCATACTTTATGACTAAAGTGCATGCTTTATGGATTCTGGTAGCCTTCTCATCATGCAGAATGTTAATGTAGCTTAATTTACTTTTGCAGGCTGATTCTTTGATTAAGGAAGAGATTGAATTTCTTCGTGTGGCAATGGGGCATGAGAATGAGGCTTTTGATGATTTTGTCAAAGCACGTGATGCATGCCAGGAAGATCTTATGTACTTCCCTTCTCGTGATAGTTATGGCCTTGCTAGCATTGCTGGCAACAGTGAAAAGCTTGCTGCTTTACAAAATGAATTTGAGATCATGAAGAAGAGAATGGATGATGAAGCAAAAAAGGCAACACGACTTGAACAGAAGGTTAAACTTCTCACACAGGGATATCAGGTATGTTGAGATTGCACTTGGTGTTTGTTTTTTCATTTCTTTTTCTCCCTCTTCCCTCTCCAAGTTACAATTTGATGTGGATATGTTTTGCCTGGTTTTCTATGTGTGCCAGGTTTATTTGTCAAGTTAAATCTAAGTTCTTAAACAAATATCACTTGGATAATTAAAATTCATTGAATACAGATGTATGAAAAACTGCTAGCCTGTGAACCACTTTCATGGTCTTGAAATTACCCTGTTGCTAATTGGTTGTGTTTTCCCCTTTTTCATGCCTAAATTTTTGCATTCTCATCGTTAATGTTATGTGTCTTATGGACCTTTAACTTGTTTCTTATTTGAATGAGCAGACAAGGGCTGGAAAATTATGGTCACAGATAGAGGCCACATGTAAGCAAATGGACACCGCTGCTACAGAACTTGAATGCTTCAAAGCTTTACAAAATCAAGAACACTTAGCAGCTTCATTCAGAGTTAGTAGCTTGATGGAAGAAGTCAACAAACAGAAAGTTCTTGAGCAGAGCCTCCAGCAACGCTACGGGGATCTCTTAACCGAGCATGATAGAATTCAAAGGCTACTGGAAGAACACAAAGTACAATTACGGATACAAGAAGAAATTGCTGCTAAGAATCGTGCACTTGAAGAAGAAATTGCAGCAAGGAATCGTGCTCTGGAGGAAGAAGCGGCAGCAAAACATGGTACTCTGAATGAAAAATTGGCAGAAAATAACCAACATGGGGACACTGCTCAGTTGGGCGACCCTTGTAGGCCAGATTCAGGATTGGATGAAACTGATTTACCAAATGCGGATCATACTGAAACCAGCTCTTCGGGCGAACAACCTACACCTTCAGTACCTGGTAGCCAGTTGTATGCAGAAGGTTCATCTGAGAGAGATGATGCTTTTGAAGGTCAATCTACCCAAAGTGCAAATGTAATTCAGGAGGGTCTTAATGATAGCGAAGAGCATCTTTCTGTTGTTGATAAAAATGCTGAATTATCAGGTGGTGTGGCTGGATTTGTTAATGAAGAGAAGCAGATGGTTGGCAATATGATCGATGCACCTGCTCCTGTTCAAGATCAAATAGGTAGCTTGCAGGAGCAGGAAATAACAGTTGCCCATTCAGGTGGTCAGGTTGCTGGTGCGTCCTCTGGCTCAGCTGCGGAGATATCTGCTTGTTTGAGCAATCAGATAACTGTTTCATATTCAGCCGGCTTGGAGACTATGGTGGTGGATTCAGGTGACACAGGGATAGATGGTGGGCTGGCTGGATGTTCCAATATTTCTACGCAAGTTGTTGTTCCTGTTGAGTCTGGAAATGCTGATCCTGGGTTAGCTGAGCAAATTGCTGGTGATTCAACCAATCATGGGGTTGCTACTAGTGCACCACGCTCTGAAGAAAAGATACATTCTGATTTTTCTATTCGGACAGCTGTTAATTCAGCAGACTGCTCCCCTAACAATCCAGATGGTGGAATTGTATGTGAGACTAACGTTTCAATTCCAGATTATAGAGAGAATTCAATGGTTAAATTAGATGATAAGGCACAATGGGAGATGGCAAGTGATGATACCACTCAGATTGTTTAGTTAATATGCAAGCATTCCAACTGTAAGATTCTATGACAGACTATGAGGTTTTAATCCCCAACACCGTCCTTGTGAAAAATAAGGGTCATGTCATTGCACCTTGATGGTGAACTTGGTCGTGTTGGAACTGGCAACTTGAATGTTTCCCTTAATTGCAGTCAGGAGGATTATTGGAGGTTTTAGTTTCAGAGATACTGTCTCGGCGGGGGTATTGCAATATTAATTTGGAAAAAAAAAAAAGGTTTTTGTTTCTATGGAAAATTGAGGATTTATTGTCGGCTTGTTGCGGTAATGTGGTCGTAACTGTTCTCAGATGCTGATTACTTCAATGTTCGGTGGTTGGAGGCCTCCTGCCAAGTCTTCTCTGCTTGTGGGCTTGTTTTCTCAGGCTAATGTAATCAGACATTTTGAAAGAACGATGTGAGCTGGTATTTCAAGCGTTGACCGATCTTATTCTGCTTTGCATGTTCTTATGATTCCATCAGGAAGTGCAGCACGTTTTTCCACCCAATTTTGATTCCATCCACTTATTCCAAGCTTCGATCAATAATACAATACGCTTCTTCTCTTAGATGCAATCATCTCTTTTACTTCATTTGGTGATTTTAACTCGAGGTTAGACCTGTTCGGCCGGTAGGCCGGGCTGGGTTCGGATTGGATTTAATCTAGGACAATCCTTTCTACACCTTTGGCAGCGCAGCGGTGATTCGTTCTTGCACGAGGTCTGCATGTGATGCTTGAATTTTTTTTTTTTCTTTTTTGCTCTGATCCCATGCAAATCATCGGCGGTGTTCACGAAGCTATATCAGTTACGGTGCAGAAAATATTTTTCTTTAATCTATGGTACTACTTAGAGTAATTTTTTGTACTTGTGCGTCATTTCATTGAATATTTTTTAATGTATATTTAATGTTCCATGGTGCTTAAAATTTTGAATGCCATCTAGTGTTTAAAATTTTGAACGAAAAAAATATTTCTTTCTAAAAATTATGATATTCATTTATAAAAATTATGACATCTTCATAAAAATTATTACATCCTTATAAAAAATATAACGTTTTATTCAGGATGTCATAATTTTTATAAATAAATATCAAAAAAATATTAAAATATTTTTTTATATATATTTATTATTTTTTTATCATATTATGATATTCATTTATAAAAATTATGATATTCATTGACATCATAAATAAAATGCTATATTTTCTGTAAGATGCCATGATCTTTATGAAGAAGTGTCATAATTTTTTATGAATAAATGTTATAATTTTTATCAAAAATATATTTATTTTTTTTTTTATACCATATTATGATATTTTTTTATAAAAATTATGATACTTATTTATAAAAATTATGATATCCTAAAAAAAATAAATTTATGAAAGAATATCATAATTTTTGTGAATGAATGTCATAATTTTTAGAAAATAATATTTTTATTATTTAAAATTTTAAATATCATAAAATATTAAATATATATTAAAAAATAAAATTATATATTTTAATTAAATAATTTGATGCATTTTATATTAATTTTATTATACCACACGCATGTGGGGTGTAGAAAGTATTTCCCTACCACTTAATTTAATTGGGCCCTACTCGGCTTTCAGGCCAACATCTTATCCGCAAAGCACTCTAATTATCGGGCTTCGGGCTGGACCGGCTTTCTGGATTGTCCTGCCCACGGAAGTAATCAGATGGGTCTCTCCAGTTCTTATTTAAGGAAATCCTTCTCCTAGAAGGATGTTGATATTCCTAGTCCCTTTGTTGAGCTCCAGATCTTGTGATTGCCAGATTCGTGGCTTCGATGCCGATGAGATTTGGCTTTTGGACTGGACCAGGGGCATCGGCGTGGCACCCATCGGCTGTCGATTGGTTTGAGGTGGGGCGATCGGTTTGAGGTGAGTGGTTGATTAATCAGGCGGTGGAGGTGGGGCGATGGAGGAGGGTGGGAGTAGCAGGGTGGATGGATCTCGTGCCAGGGAGTTGGATGGGTATGCACTCTTTCGCACAGGATGACGAGGGCTATTCACAAGCCGGAGGAGATGAGAGGGGGAATTCCTCTCCCCTGTTAAGCGGAGTGATGGACCGAGGTGAGTGGGCAAGGAGGTGAGAAACCTAGCCGCCTTGGCTGGGTTCACCGTAGCTAGGGCACATATATCATATATATATATTATATATTATTTTAGATCTAGGCCCCGTTGAACAGATAGGATCATATCTCAAGTACCAGGCTTAAAATCCAAGCCCAGACCCAGACCCGTACAAACTATTTGGGGTTTGAGCGGGGCGGGCAGGCTGTCCGGCCCGTGAACATGTTTGCTCAAGATTTATCTCTTTGAAAACACTGAACAATGGTGGGATCGTGGTCCTTGTTAGAGCTGTCTTGACGAACACTCTTCTTGCCGCCTTGGTGTGTATTGTTTGCTACCTTGGATGAACAATCCACTATTTATCTGGTCAAATGCTTCAATCGGAGCATATAGGACTCAACCATATTTTCTTAGTTTATTCTGTTGTTACTATGTGCAGGCATCATGAACATATTTAGGTTCTCTTCTCCGCATTTTGAATTCTCATTCGTAAGTTTCTGATTTTTTATGAACATATTCATGCAGTTAATATTCTCGATACTTGGATTTTAAGTTTCTTCCAGAGTGGATCTTCTTAGGTGAAAAAAGAGAAGCAATGAGACTTTATTCTGAAGATCGGATGACCCGATGACCGATGGGCTGAAAGAATCGGAGCAACCCTGCGTCAGGCCAACCTTCGTTACTAACGCAGACAAGCAACTGCTCTCAGGTCGCCCTGCTTTTCCAAGCTACATATAATATATATGTATATACACACACATTTAATCATTCCTATATTTATGTTAGTCACAACCTAACCATTTCTGGTGTGTTATTGCATTTATGCGCATTATTTTCAATTGGGTTACTGAGGTCTTACCCAACAAAATGATGAAAGCTAGCTCATTCCTTCGGCTAGGGCTGCAAGCGGGTTAGGTTAGATCAGGGATTGACCTGACCCCATTTTCGATCCACGGTTGAATAGAATAAAAATTCTGAACCCAAGTCTAATTTGTTTGTGCTCGAGTTTGCTTCAGATTGGATTTAATATTTATTTTATAAATGCATTGGATTTTTCATATCAGAATTAATAAAAATAATTCAAATACAAAGCGTCAAAACATCAGAGGGGGTTAACAATAATTGATGAATGAGGATCAAGTGCAAATAATCCACTAGTTCTGATTGAGAAATGCTTCATATTTTAGATTATGAAAAGTAAAATAGAAAGGCCAGAAAGGATCTTTAAGAGGGTGTTCAACGAGCGTGAACTGACAGAAGGCACTCTAATCGTCTGATTTAATTAGATCCACTCCTTGTTCTTCCCTCTATCTCTGAAAGCATTCCCTTTTTTTTTTCCTTCTTTTTTTGATTTTATTTTGTTTTCTGATGATCCTCTGAGAAAGTCTCAAAAAAAAAAACTCACGATAAAATTGCATCTATTATTAAAAAAAAAAGAAAAAGAAAAAAAAACTTTTTTTTTTTTTTTTTTTTTTGAGTGAGAGAGAGAACATAAAACAAAGATGTTCGAGTTACCACTTTAAACAAGTACCATCGTATCTGTTTATCTAACTTGAAGCGTCATGTGCACTTGCAAATGCTGTAACAATTCTTCCATCAAGTCTTTTTGCTCCTTGATCCTCCTCTAAAGAAACAAATGCTGACAATAAGCACATGATTAAATGTTTGCTAATTAAAACTTCTTTTTGGAAGAAAGTTTCAAAATTTGGAATCCAAGCCTGAAGTTGGATTGTGAGAGTCTTAGGAAGATCAAATAATATATTGAAATGAGAAGATCTAAGAACATGTACACCTAAGCTGGCAGGTCCATTCTTGACCATAACCCTGCTTAGAAGGACTAAGTTCTGCATTTGATTCTCCAGTGTTACCTCGATGGTCATCTCCCACAAAAATGCAAGAATAAGTTACATGCAAGTTAATACAGGTAGGGATCCAGTTCAGAAGAAACGCAGTTAGACCATTCTATTAGCTCAAGTAGGTCCATACCAAATGCTTCTCCGCCTCTACAGGTTTCAAACAGGTCTTTACTACAAAAAGGGCGAGAAAACAAATGGAGATATTGCAATGTAACAAAACCCTCAAGATCAGATAGGCACTCTATATAGATTCAGAGATTTAAATGGATAAAAAATAAAAAAAAGGAAAGAAGGATATAGCGAAAAAGAATGAGAGAACAGGGTGGTCTCCCTGCTTTACATCTCTAAACATATCTGAATGCAAAGAAATTTTGCAAGGAAAAAAATAGAGGTCCTACAAGAAATTTTGGGAAGAAATTTTCCTTTGCCTGTAGGAATCATCTCTCTAATGCCAAAACATGGACACTGGTGGGTGTGGGATGTGAATACCAACTTGATGTTTGCAAAGCCACTCTATATCTGCTAGTGTAAGATGCTATGCTAAAGAACTTAAGTGATATGGCATCCCGAGGGCTGACACAGATAGCTATCCAATAATGATGGGAGATGAAAGATCAGCGGCCCTAGGCCCCTTATTGTTTCAGTTAAGAGCAAACTTCGAACAGGTATTGGGCTGTGAATCGCTTGTCCTGAATCCACTTCTTTCATTGGTTGAGCTGCTGCAAGGCTCTACAGGATCATGACAAGCATTCATGTGCAGTTCATGTGCCAAGGTTGAGTTACTTGTTCATGAATATCTAGTACATCATCTTGATGCATCACCCTCATAGAGTAGTTGGCCAACCTAATCGCTCCCAGCCATGGGGTGGCCAATCATGCTGTAATCCGAAGAAATCCTAATCAACAGCAGCATAGCAAAGTGACAAAATTCATTAGGAAGCATGGTGACTTTCTAATTATTTCATGGTTGTTCAAAATAACAATGGTTTCAAATAGCTCTTACCAGAATGGTGGAAGCTCCTTTGTGTGGCAGAATCTTCTTGCTTAACAAAGTTGGTACACCATTTTGATGACAGAGAGCCACAAACACCTCTTGCCTAGAGCAAACGCTCATCTGTTCTCACAGGGACCACATATTAATCTGGAAGGGTGTGTTTTACACCTTGGCGTATTTTACCATCTATGTGTAGCAAGTAACATTCTTCTAGAAAACTCTTATGAAGGCTGAAACACATCACAACTGCTAGTCTTTATTTTTAGGCTCCACAGATGGAGACATTTCAAAGTAGGGATAAGTGAAGTTCATGAGGCATTAAGCAGCAATCATTTCCATGCTTGTGCACATTTGGTGCCATTCGTATAATAATCTTTAGAAAAGAATGTCAATAAGGTCATAATGTTTTTATGCCACATGTGATTTCCTACGTTTCCTGATACTTCTATAAGAAAAAATAAAAAATAAAACTTCTTGATTTCTAACGGAAGAAAACTCAAACATTATTTTTTAAAAATATGGAAGTTTGTGCCTCTGTATATCCTTGTACGTGTTTGACATGTTTCATATATCAAGCTCATTCAGGCACAAGATGTTTCACAATTATGCCTTATTTTTGCTGTGTTACATACCTTGGCAACTATGATTGCACTCGAAAAATATGGTCAACTTTAACTGCAGTGTCCATGACCTGGGAAAATAATCAGCACCAAAAAAATTAAATAGCCTAATATAGATGAAGTGAGATGAGTAATGAGTTGAAACAAAAATCCAAGGCAAGCATGTCAGAAGTCAAGTTTATAACCAAGACCACTTCCTAGTTGCAAACTTCTGAAGTTCAAAAACTGAGCTAGGTGATGGCTAAAATGTTTAGAGGAAAAAAAAGAAAAGCCAAAGAATAACAGGCAAAAAGGGTAAAGTAAGAAAATTCATCACTTGTCCTCCTATCTCATCCATTGAACATTTTATTAATCTCTAATGCAGCATCTTTTCCAAGGCCAGAAATATCCATGGTTACTGGAGTCCAAAGTCATTTGAAGCCTAACAGTAGAGAGTTTTTTCTTTTCTTGTGACATGATCAATCTTGTATCAAAACCCTTTTAATAAATAGCTTTTCAATCACTCTATCCAAAAGGTCCTTTTATTTCCTGCCCACCTTTCCTTTTTTTTTTTTTTTTTGCCCCTGTTATGACAGGAGGCATGCAAGCCCTCAGCAAACAAATCCAGTTTGCTATAATATATCATACAAATTTATACATCATCTAACATCTTACTTCAAAGAGCAGAATACCAACTGGAAAAACACTGGTATGGTTGAGTTCAATATCAACTTACAGATGAAACTGCTCCCATCAGCAGTGCTTGGTAATGAAGCTTCAACAGAAGTTTTTGGGACAACCTACAATGCATTTTTCAATGAATATTCAGTACAATTGAAATTGCATGATATCTGAAAGGCATTCTTTTTTTTAAAAAAAAGTATATTAAGAAGTTTACATATTTTTTTAAAGCATGCGTAAGATTTTTTTTTTTTTTTTTCCTTTTTTTCCCCCTCTCTTTACCAATGACATAAACCAATCTATCAAAGTTACATTCATGAAAACAATTTTCAACATAATAAAGTTGTCATTGTATATGGAGGACATCACTCACAAATAAGGCAAACACTACCAAGTTCCATAAATTTTTCATTGAGTTCAACCGAAGGTCCAATACTTTTATGAAGGCAGTTATGGCATTAACTAGCCAGATAGGAACTAGTCTTATGATCTGAAAGATCTATGAAGTGATTGGATTGAGCCTCCCATATAGTGACTCAGAAAGGGCAGTACGAGCAGCATGATCACAACCTCTCACCTAGAAACTAGTCATTGTAATGTTTTGACTTTCCTTAGCATATCAACAACATTTTATTTTTCTCTTTAAAAAGCGGTTGCAACAACTGCTACAGCAGCTGCTATGCTATGGGTTCAAAGCAAGCAATTTATTCTATAGAGGACTAGACCAGTTTCTAAGTGGATCCAACAATCAGCCAGTCCAGGAGAAAGAGAAGTATAATACATGATTGAGGACATCTTTCTTCTATGTCTGATATTGTATAATTTTAGATATCTTTGTTTTACAGTTAATATTCTTGATTATGTACATTTGTATCTTATGAGTGATTTTTATTATATTTGGCAGATGATGATATTTCTTATTACATTGTGAACCTCTATATAATGGATGTTGACATGATATGCTAATGTTAGATGGATGATGTTTTATAGCTTTGCTCTAGACGTTTCTAATTTCTTTCTTTCCTTTTTTGTGAATTTGATGTAAAGAATTAATTTAGGATACTTATAGTAAGAAAAACTATTAATATATTTCAACAGTCACCTGCTATCCACTATGAAACCCCCCAGCTGCTAAGTTCCCACCATCCAATATATAACACATTGATCAACGATAACTATCTTGAACATGGACCAGTCTCTCTACAGAAATCCACTGCTATTAATTAGGAATATGTAATTTTATCTCCATTAAAATCAATTAGAACTTCTAGCATCAAGAGAGATGAATTATGCATTTTTCTCTCATTGTATCTTCCAACGATCATTTATAATAAACATCATTAATCATAAGGGAAACTTCAAATCTCACTATAATGTGAACTTCAATTCAAAAGAAACCATACTTATAAAGAACTTTAGGATGATGAAGCAAGACAATTTAATTTATAGAATTTGTTAGTACCATCCTCAACAGGTTAATGGATTTTTTTGCAATACTAGTTGTACAACTAACTGTTGAGAATTTAGAACGTTGAATTGGGCAAGCAAAAGACTAAACAGAGAAGAAAAGTAATGGCATAAGGCAGGAAAGCGTGGCTGGACAGCCTTGGAGGGAGAGAGGTGCATTTGATAATAAAAATGTAAGGCTGAATGTTAAATCCATCATTATATTTGATAATAAAAAATGGAAGGAGTAATACGGGACTATTGATAAATCCACCATTATATTTTCTAGGATTGTAAGATGCCTGAATCCTTTTATGGTGAAATTCAGAAACATGCCTAAAGGTTTACAAATTCTTGCTGCTTTTGGCAAGTGAAGATTCATAAAGCTTACCACAAATACTTTAGACAAGGGCTAATTGTTATGGTTATGATTATGGTAGATACTCGACAGGATTCAGCTAAGACCTGAAAGTGCAATAATGTAATTGAATTTTCTTAGGTTAATAACAATAATCAAGAAATTGCAGAGTTCCCTGGTAATATGGAGGATACAATTGTAAATGCTAAATGAAGAGTGAGAATTTTTAGGAGTGCAAATTTCGTATGCTAGGGAGGCAAATCAAGTTGAAGCTGGGTTGGCTGAAAGAGAGAAATGAGCCAACTGTGTTGTTATTTTGAATTTTGATGATAATTTACAAGACTTATATTAACATCCTTATATCGGTGATCATGTAACTTATTATATTTGATGGTAATTTTCTATGATACAGGCTATGCGTGTGGATGGCTGTGATTAAGTATTTCCCTTATATACTTTGAAGATATGGGCTTTATAAGAGGCCAAAAAGAGAATAGAGAGAGGTTTTATTTTTTCTACTACGGAACTAGGAACATTTTGCATACCAACCATTGTTTTAGAGATTCTCAAAGAATCCATGCAAAATTAGATTCCAAGATATAGTTATCTATGAATATTTAAACTTATTTTCAAATACTTACCTCATCTGTGACACTTCCATGTTAAGGACTCTAGGAAAATAATACATTTTCTTTTTCACGTAGTTATCACATGAGGAAACAATGAAACATTCAACCAAGATACGATAAATGCTCTGGGAATTCCTTTACATGTAGAATCTTCAAAACAATAAAAAAGAGCAGAAAATATACATGAAAAAAGGAGTTACTTTTTTAACTTAACCAGAAATATGAACTTCTTACCGAAGTAAGATACAAAATTGCCTTCTTAACAAGATAGGATATTTTATGCAATTTCATTCTGTTGGATATTTTCAATGACATTTGAGTTATGCATAGTTACTTGAGTGCAAGATATTCATGACACTGAGCAAAGTATACACCATCATGTAGGGCATGCGTGATAATTCACATAGGTGTCACAAAATATTTTCCTCTCCCATGCATTTGTACAAAAATCAACACCACAAAATGTACCCAATCCGAACAAAGCAACGTAATTAATGTTTTAATAATACAATAGCTAGTGAAGTAAAATGGAAAATAGAACCAGAAATAAGCAGTTAAGCACCTAAGAAGGAGTCAAGTTACTTGCCTCTTATTCAGTTGTTCAAAGAACCTCTAGATGTTACATTAAATCTGATCTCTGCAACCTGTGGAATCTTCAATGATTGGAGAATGTAGCTTCTAAATTTTGTGCACCTTTTCCATTGTCAAGACATCTCATCCTGTCTGATTTAGTTCAGGACATGTGAAATGAATGCCTATGTGTGGCTATGCATAGCATTTCCTTTGACTTTTCAAGAGAGGGATGATAATGCCATATAGCCAGCACTGCGATCATCTTGAAAGCAGATCGTGATTATTAAAGTCAGCTCTCAGCATTACTTTATAACCCCATTAATTCCACCAGAGATTTCCTCCAACATCCTTGCATATGTTTGGGGACTAGGATGGCAATGCCTTTCCTCCATGATAGATAACATCTGGGAGCATACATCAACATGGCCCTTTTCAAGCAGGGCATCAATAAGAATTTTCCAAGCAATTTCATCACAATTATAACCTCTTGAAAGTAAGCTACAGAAAACTGATGCAGCCTTCTGAAATCTTCCTTCATCACAAAGTCCAGAAATAAGTAGCTGATAAGATTCTAAATGTGGCAGATAACCGCATTCAGTCATGGAATCAATAAATGCCAAAGCCTCTATATACATTTTTAATCTGCAGCAACAATTTATTAGAATCGTGTATATAACTTCACTGGCAGGTTTCTCACATTCTTGCATGTGAAGTAGCAAAGATTTTGCTTCTTCCAGCCGGTCCACTTTGCAGAAGCCTTTCATGAGGGCACTGTAAGTGTTGATTGTCGGGGTGTAACCCCATTTGGACATCTTCTCCATAAGCTCAAAGACGGTATCCATACCCAAAAGTTTCCACATACCAGCAGTATCAATAGAAACACAACTAATCTGCTTCCTTTTCAAAAGAATTTTGAGAAATGCAACATAAGTCTCATCATTTGGCTCACAGCCAGCATCAATCATCTCCTTGAAAGCAATAAAAGCTTGATCAACCAATCCCATATTTCCGTACCCATCTATTAATGTGTTATAAGTTACTGAATTAGGGAGAACCCCATCTGCCTTCATTTGAACCATCATGCTTTCTGCCTTTTCCAGCCTACCTTCCTTGCAAAATGAACGAATAAACACAGTATAAGTGCACACGTCAGGCTTGCAGCCCGAAGAATTCATCTGATTTAAAATCCTCATAGCATATTCAAATTCTCCTACTCTCACCATCTCATCAATAAGAATTGTATATGTGACAACTGTGGGTTTAAGTCCCTCCTCCAACATATCATCCAATATTGAGGTGGCTTCCTGCAACTTCTTCTCCCTACACAAACCATCTATCAAAGCACTATAGGTATAACTGTCTGGCAAGCATTTCCCCGAAGCCATCTTCTCTAGCAGCGAACGTGCAACATCAATCTTTCCAGCCTTGCACAACCCATCTATTAATGCAGTATAGACCACCTCATTTACCTCTACTCCTTTCTGCATGAAAGAATCAAGGAACAAGGAAGCTTCTTCAGCCCTACCACCTTTGCAAAGGGCATCTATCAAAATCGAGGATGTCCACTGGTTAGGCACTAAACCATTCCTCTCCATCAAGTCAAGCAACCTTAGGGCGCTATCTATGTAACCCTCCTTGCATTGCCCCTGTATCAATGCAGTGTATGTAACAAGGTTTGGTGACAAGCCAGCCCCGATCATCTTACTCAACAAAGCCATTGCCTTGTGAACCTTCCTCTCCTGACACAACCCACATATCAATTCAGTATAAGTCCTCACATTTGGTTTACATGCATTCGATTCCATCAACCCTAGAACTCCAAAAGCAGCATCAATCTTCCCTGCCTTGCAATACCCATCGATCAAAGCATTGTAAGTAACAACAGTAGGCCTCAAACCTTTCCCAGCAACTTCATTAAGCATAACTTCCGCATCCTCAACCCTCCCCTCCTTACAGAGGCTATCAATCATCACCGTGTATGTGTACACATCAGGCGAGCAACCATCATCTCGCATTCTTGGTAACAATGAGGAAGCCTCGTTTATGCAGCCAGCCTCACAAAGCCCATGAATGAGGACAGTGTAGGACACCTCATTCCTTGGGCAACCCCTCAGTGGCATTAACAAGAACATTCGGCATGCCCGAACCAAATCCCCACTCCTACAGTACCCCAATATGAAAGAGGTGTAAGTATGTGTATCGGGGCTCAATCCAGCTTGCAGTAAATAGCGCAGATAGATCTTCGCCTCGCCGAGGTTCCCCTCCTTACAGTAGGCATTGATCATGGTATTATACGTATAAATGTTGGGAAAGATCTCACCTTTCTGCATCGATTCGAACAAATCCTTCATCTCAGCGATCATCGCGAACCTCGCGAGGGCCATAAGCAGCGTGTTGAAGCACCGGAGGGTCGGCGTGAAACCGAATCTATCCAGGGCTTTGATTGAATCGAGAATGGATCTCATTTCTTCGGCGGAGGAGCAGGATTTTATCATGAAGATGGCGATCTTGTTGGCGGGGCCGAGGAGTTTGGATCGGGCGAGGGCTTGGAGGAGGGAGGAGTAGGACTCCACGGAGTGGCGGAACCCCGGCTGGCGGCCGATCCAGTCGAAGAAGGAGAGGGCGGTATGGGGATCCAGAGGGCGGGTCCGGAGGATGTCGGCCACGTTGCCGGAGGTGAGGGAGGCGGCGAGACGCCGGAGTCCAGGGTCGCTGAGCCAGCCGGGGCGGGAAAGGATCGAGAAGAGCTGGGAGGAGGGGTCGGAGAATTCTAGCGTTAGGGTTTCGGAGAGAGTGGGGACGGCGGCAGCGGTGGCGGAGGAGGTGGAGGAGGGGCGGGAGGCGAGGAGGGTGGCGACGACCGGGTGGCGTGCCTTGATGACCGCCGTAGGTCTTAGCATCTTGGGATCTAGGGTGGAGCCATCGAATTGGGGTTCCGGCGGCGGCGGCGGCGGGCCGCGGCGCGGAAGAGGGTGATAAGAGAGGGAAGGAGAGGGATGACCATCGTTTCCGCCTATGACCGGCCGACTTTTCTTTTTATTTTTCATCTTTTGGACGGAAATGCCCTTTTCAGAACATGTAATGTCGGCGGTTATATTAGATGCCACGTCTCTTTTGATACTGCAGTGACAAATAGGCAATCATGCAAATAAATACATTTTTATTTTTATAATTAGAAGCATAAAAATGCCAAATAAAAACCAGCTAGGGTTAGCTCAAGCCCGACTTGTCTTAATCTAGTGAGCTTGAGGTAGCTTATCGAGACAAGCTAAACCCAGCCATTTAGGAATACCTGTTGAGATCTTTTAATACATTTATTTATATTTTAGGCTAAGTTTTTTGATAAGATTATCATATTATAGTTGAAGTATATTTTTTTATAAAATAATATATTTCATGATAAGATAATAATTAAAATAATAAATAATATATAAACAGTTGTATATCTATATTTATCTAAAGCAAATTAAAATTGAGTTAAATTTGAAGTTGAACTTGGATTAGTTTTAAGCAGCTTGCTCGTTTGACAGCCCGATAAAGCTAATATCTTGAGGTGTAACTATTGGAGCATTTATTGAAAGCTTATCATTTACTGAAGCATGCTAAAAATATCCCATTTGAAAGAGGGTACCTTTTTTTTTGAGAAATAAATAAAAAAAAATGCATAACTAAGAATGAGAGTATATGTTAAATAAGGACTGCAACTATCCTTATTTTCTTTCATGCTATAACAATCATTTAAGAGGGCAACGATATAATCAAAGTTGTACAAAATGTTTTAGAGCAAAAGGTTGCACAAAGTTTTAATTTGCCATCTAAAAAATTTCTTATGAAATCTTAGTATACTATTTTAGCATTGTGTTTAATATGAATGAAAAAGACAAAATACAACAACACAAGTTTTGTGCATTGAAGTTTTTCAAAAAATTTAGTAAAATTTGATTCTTATGTTGTGACATGTATGTCATGAACCAATAATAAAAATTATTATTTTAATAAAAAATTATATTTTCATTTTTTAAAGGGTTAGTGCGATTGAGTTTGATTTGATTTGATTTGGTGTAATTAGTTAATGCAATATTTTGTCTATGATAGAATTGAAAGGAATGAAATAGATAAATAAATAATAAAAATGAATGATTTTAATGACATAAAATGGATTCTTTTGAAGTTTATTCTGAATATGTAATTTGATAAGAAAAAAAGTGGAAGAAAGATGCCATCCACAATAAGCCTTCCAACCATATATCTTTGCTCTTTCTTTTTTTTTTGGATTTAAATTTTTTATTATTAATTCAAATATATATATTTTTATGCGTACAATCCCTCCTCCTTTCTCTACCTTTGTTGAGAGAATTTTTCGTTGTTGCATGCATGAATAATGATAAAAAAAGAAAAAAAAAAGAAAAGAAGAAAAAATATAAAATATTTTTGTGGTTAAATCTATCGAGCAATGCCCATGGATAAAAATGATGTAAATAAAAAAAAAATGAAGATTACATAGCATAAAAGTTGCTCACAAACTTTAGCTCTTAATATATCTGATCTTTAGAATACTTAATTGATATTTTCTTTTAACATTATAAGAGATATATATAATAAAGTAATTTCATGTGATATCCTTAATAATTCAGTTATTTCGGCCTACGAAAGCGCCACCCTGCATGGCAGGAGGGTACCTTTGTTCCCCTTGCTTGTACCATGCTTCGCTCACTCCACTTAAAAAAATCGATCTCTTTTTGCCCTCCTAGAGATCGTAAAACTTAAAGACACATTCAATCTACTTGCTACAATCTATCTACTATTGGCAGACATGTTGGAGTACCTTTAACATTGAGGGTTTTTTAGACTCATCAACCCTGGTACATCTCCAGGGAGCCTATGCAAAGATTTACAATCCCTCAGGCTCACAAATAATAGATTTCTAAGATCCCCTATATTCCAGTATCTCTCGTATATGAGTACTAGATGTCAGCTTTTTTTATTATTTTTTGAAAATTTCTATGATTTTGGAGAAGGTTCAAACCGATACTGGATGGTCTAATGCACATAGATATGTATTTAATGAAGTCCAATAAGTCAAGGTTTAGTTGGGCTTTATGCGTCTTGAACTGCTGACCGTGCATGCCGGTTCTCCTGCAGCTTGGTCAACCGTGTCATGCATGATGTGGGTACATGCGTGGCTAACATTTTTGGCCATGCTCCCATATAATTCATATTTTAAAATTCAAATTGAGGTGCCACGCTCCCATTTAATTTCAAATATTAAAATTCGAATTTAGGTCTTACTCATCCTATTTTGAACCTTCCATATATAATGTTGGCGTTATGGGCCTCTAATGAGATGCCGGCGAAGGTAGGCCTTCATTTTATGGGCCTCTCTCTGGACTACCTGGATTGAGCCTGTGTGGAGGCTTTAGCTCCACTTGTAACGTTGGCACCATCGGCCGCTATGAGACGCTGGGGTGGTACGCCTTTATGGAGGCCTTTATCAGCCTCTCCAAGGGTTACCCGGGATGAGTTTATATAAAGATTCTAGGTCTGGATCTTAAATATATATGGATTATAAAACCAAAAATCTCTGCGAGAAATGAACTTCCTTCCTAAATTCTTGTCTTGCTTCCTTTCTCTCTCTACTTTTCTTCTGCGCAACTGCAAGAACTTTTTAATTCACATCTTCTTGCAACCATGCTTGTGACAGGAGGCTTCGAGTTGAGCTAGGTTCACTGTAACCCGTCCTTCATACAATCGTGATCATGATAGATAGGAGGCATTTGGCTAAGTTTGGTTCGTTGTAGGTTGAGGATAACATTGTCATGTACCTGCATGAGTGGGCAAAATTCATTCTCATGATAGAGCTCGCATATACATTGATTCCAGATGTAACTTTCTTATTTCGCTTCTAATTACTTTATATAAATTTTAATTATTGCAAACTATTCGAAAATATTAGCACCTAACTTTTTCAGCAGTCTAAGATTGAATTTGAATTTGCTAATATTTGCATATCTTATTTATTGTAGAATTACATCTAAATTTTATAATTTCGGAAACAGCATCTCACCAATTGTTTTGCTTTTGTTCATGCTTTGAAATTTGCGAAGAGATCTTGCACAAATTTCATGTTTGTTCTTGACATCCGCATTATATTGTAAAATCTTGACAATTATGGGAAAATTATTGGAAAATTTGTTATTACATGCATAAAATAGTAATGGTTACATGATAAGCATGGGGGATTTGGAATTTTAATGACTTATATAGATTGGATTAATCTAAAACTAGAGAACAAAGTGTGGTGGTGGGTCGATCAAATAGCCCCTCAAATGAGGATAAATCCAAGGCTAGCAGAACCGGTCTCTCCTAATTTGACCCAGTCTGCCCGACCTAAACCTTCAAAATTTGGCTCGGACCCAATTACCAAGAGCAAGTAGGTGGGATTGGTGTTTATAATTTTGGATGAAAAAACCAACTCAAGTCTCCATTATGGTTTTCATCGGTTCATACGTTGCTCCCATTGGTTTGATCATGCGTGCGTGCATATAAACTTTTAGCATGATTTGTTTCTTTTTTTCCAATGCCAATCCTCCCGATTATACTAGCTAATGATCTTACTGGATTTGGTCTAGGCACCTAATCCTCCCATCTTGGTGCACTCACCTATGCTTAATTTGTAATTCAAATTTGTCTTCATCTAAAATGTCTCATGCCAAATAAGCTAGTCTTTTATCTCACAAGATTTGGTCTCTTGCATCTGGACAACACATTCACGAAACTGCATGTTGCGTCCATGCATTCTTCCAAAGAATCTAAACTTTCATTTGGATCTAACCAATTTGCTTCCTTCCAATTATGGTAGCTAAAGGTTTTTGTTCATGAACCTGCTTCTCGAATGCAAATATTGTAGGATATAGTTCACTAATGCGCGCATTCCGTCTTCATCCACTTTGCTTGCACATTTGAAGTTTGAATGCTGTAAGAGGGGCCAGATGGTGAGTCGTTTTGTCCACCCACCATCAGTGGTATTTTGCTCCAACATGCGGAATTTGCGTATTTTTGATGCTTGCTCGGCCGTGGCAAAAACAACAAGGCAAGTCCCAAGGTGTGGGGGATCTGCCAAGGACACCCAAGGGATCCATGATTCTTTTGGCTATTGTAGTCTTCGGCAAATATTGATGAGGTACAAATATGAAGGGCTCTTTCTCATGAGGATCCAAGGACCACCACCTGGATGTAAATGATGAGAAGGTTGGGGAGGTGGCCATGATATTCAAAGAAGAGGAGGAGAAGAGAGCAGCACTCCAAGCCCATCACAAGACATAGAAACTCCATCAGGTGTCATGGGGATGCGGCTAAACAAGAACGTGAAGACCTTTTTTTTTTTTCCCTCTCTTTCTTTCTTTTTGAGTGAATTATAATGACCTCCCTCAAAGTTTGAGGTAATCACAAACTCCCACCCAACATTTTGGAAATATACAATCTTCTACTAAATTTTTGCTCTATGCATGATATGTAACCCCCCTACTAATATCTTTCTGTTAAATAAACTAATGATCTTGCTAATATCATCACTATCTAACCTATTTGAGTCTTAAAGTATCTTATATTCTTTTATTTTGATAATTTTTTTATTTTATAAAATTTAAAATTTTATATTTGATTAGGGGGTTACGTGTATATTTTCAAAATATTGGGCCGGAACATGTAATCATCCAAAACTTCGAGAGGGATCGGTCCGTCGGGGTAATTTACTCTCTCTCTGTTTTTTTTTTTTGATGATATGGGAGGCAAAGAAGGCCAACCGGTTTTTCGTTAAGGAAGAGGAAGAATATAAAAGGAGATGCTCTGCTTTTTCTTAGAGCCGTTTACATTCAGACAAAATCACCACCTGCTCTGCTCTCCTAGCTTCCACCGTTGGCAACAAAGAACATAAGCTGAAACAGAGGCAGCTACAGAGACATTTTGACCATACAATAACAATGAGCAAATAATTAGATTGAATCAAGAAGACGGTAGGTAGAAGACAATGCTTGAAAAAAGTGATGGCCATGAGACTCCAAAGTTTCAGCCACTTCCCCAGCAGGCTGCACCAAACATTCCGACTTTGGGACAGCCCGTGTGGTGAAGTGTTTAAATAATAGTTTTGATAAACTTAAAATTTATTCAAATTATATGATAAAAATAAAAATTTTAAATTGGTTTACCTAGGATTTAGGTTGCGTGCATGCGAGTCAAGCCGGGCTAGCAGCATGCGCGAAGACCCGCTTCCCTTCTTGAACCAACCAAGTACACGAGGAAAGGAAAGAATTATTTCTTTCCAACGTGGGACTAAATTCAACGCAAAACTTTTAGAAATTTTTGGAGAGAACAAAAATTTTGAGTTTTCCTCCAAAGCCTCTCGAACCGAGTGTTTTTTAGAGGGAAAAGGAAGCGATAAATGCCATCCTAATTTATCAGATGGAGTATTTATAATGATAAAATACTAAGAGAATAATTGAATCGGAAGCTGTTACAAGTAATGGCAGACTCAAAGTCCACAACATTTTTCACAGATAAAAAGATGGTAGAAGCAGCCTGAAATCCTCCAACGTTCAGCTCTATTCAAGAGAAATGCCGAGATTAACGCCATGAAGCAATTCAGACCGGAAGAAATGGAAAATTACTTGCAGATCCATGTGACTATGAAGCTGAACAGTCCTGCAGCCGATTCAAATTTTGCAGATTCATAGGATGTTCACAACTTCATGAATGGTGAATCATTAGCTTGATGTCTGAGATAGCATCTTGGACTGAGTGTTGAACCACAGTTTGCATGTTACGTTGGGTTTGTGTCTTCATTGGTTGGGCTGTTCTTGGATTATAAACTTGTGCGTGTTAAATATACATACTTTTGGACGTAGTAATTTGTGACTGAGCTCATTGGGATAAGCCATGAATAAAACTTGCATCTTTGATCGGTTACTAAAACTAGGAGTCTCAAAGTCAACCAGGATCAACGTCCAGAGCCCCGCGTATCGTCGAATTGAGCATGGGCTGGATTAAACATGGATTATAGTAACTTGGAGTGAGCTAGAGACTACAGTTAATCTGGCCTAACCCATCGAATTTGGTATCCCTAGCCACAGAATACATCATAAAAGTAACGGGAAACACTTTCTACACCGTGCGTGGTGCGGCATGGCGTGCATCACGCACGGTGATTGATGCTCGCATGGGTCCATGCGAGCTCGAAAGTAAAAAAAAATATTTTTTTGGGCGCTGCATGCCGATCCCGTGCGAGCGCCGTACGCGGTGCACGTGGCATGCACCGTACGCCGTGGTGTAGAAAGTGTTTCCCAAAAATAACAGAATCATCAAATGAATGGCTGTCCGATTATCGGGTTTAGATGGTTTTCATATGGTGACATCAATGGTGCATCAACCGAAGTTTTCTATAGATCACAGGCCTACTACATGTTTCAAATAGAAAAATCTTGCAGAATGCTTGATGGAGTAGGGAAAATTTTGCTGTAACATGCTCTCAGATGGAAGAATAAAATTTGATTATTCTACCAAAAAAAAGAATAAAATTTAATTTATTGATTCATGAATCCATTTTTTCACGCATTCATGCAAATACGCTCTAAAATGTTATTTCTTTCCGATTCTTATATGGTCATTATTTGTGCAACATGATTTTTTTTTTTGGATAAGAATTTGTGGAACATGATTTCTGCAGTCAAATCCTCAAAAACATGGCCCGCCAATTTCTATACCCCAAAATATGGTGGGCAATGGCGTCCAAGATTCCAGATATGACACGCTGGTCTAATTTATCAAAAAATGATACGCTGGTCTCGTGAGATTTGCTCCAAATATGATATGCTGGTCTCTTGTATCAAAAAATGACGCGCTTGTCTCATAAGATCTTGTCCGTTCAGAGTTCTAGCCAAGGATGAAGATGGGTGAGAGATACCTGTACCGAGATACCAGACTCTTTGAGAAAGAAAAGAAGAAAATTAAGATTATAACATGAAACAACGTCTTATTAGGGACGGCCAAACAACTCGTCCTGATGATTATACAATACGCACTCTGTTTGAGGAATATGAAGGCAGGGCCAAATGGACCAAAGCAATAGCTCCGGCTATATAATATGCTTATCCCACCCCAAGAAACGAAAATAGATAAGAAAACCGTTATCATGAAGTAATCTGATCAGAATATGTACCTGAAATTTGGACGAGAATGATGCAGAGTGTCATGAAGTTGGCAAGTAACCTCGCATCTCTTGCTTGCTAAAGCATATGTAAAATATGGAGCCCAGATTATGATCCATTCCTAACTGCAGAAAGCGCAAAAAAATAGGAGAGAAAGAGAGGGAGAACTGATTGCTTCAACATGAGATCAGAGGCCAGTCAGGCAGCCCTCGGCGACAGATTTTGTTTTCCAGAGTCAACTTGTGGAGAGAAGGGAAGCGCGGTTGTTCTTCACCAGCACCTACCAACCACTTTGGGAGAGACTCTTCTGCTTCTCGATCATCGAGCTGTACATGCTCCACGGCATCCACACCTTCCACATACATCAACTTCTCGCAGCCATAAACGTCTAGGTGTTTGAGTGCAGGGAAGTTGGACACTCTCTCTAAACTTGAGTTGCGAATCAAGATCAATTCTGTAAGAGAGGGAAGGTTTTGTACTTCTATCAGGCTACGAGCATCTTCAATTACTAATATCTTCAGGGCGGTGGCACGACAGAGGAGGCTCTCCGGAAGAGACCTCAACTTCGGACATCTCTGAATGACGATTTTATTTAGGGAAGGCAGAAATGATGTTGTCTGATCGTCCTCCTCCTCCCAACCCCACCGCCATTCTTTCCAATTCGGCATGTCTTCGAATATAAGTCTCTCCAGTTTGGGAAAGTAGGAGGAGAAGGAAGAGTCTGTTTTTCTTCCACTCGCCAGCAACGAGAATTCACTCCCAATGCGCACGACTGCAGCAGCATCTTCAATATTGAGGTAATCTAGTTGTGGCAGCATTCCCAAGGGTGGAAGTTGCCGGCATCGAGCACAATGCACCAGATCCAGCCTTCGTAGGTTGCGGAGCAATGACGAGGAGGGTGTCATCATCCAGTTGGGAAACTTATGGCCGAAGTAGCCATTGATTTCAAGAGTTTCAAGGAATGGCGGCGGGCAGAGCTCCTCAAAGACCTCCCCCATTCTCTTGATTTCTTCCTCCTCGTAATCATTTGCGCGAGGCTGCTGCACATCAGAAGAGCTGCTCGGTAAGGTGCAATGCAAATGTAGGTAGAGAAGATGGTGCTTGGCTTCAAGTGCGGCAGCTCTTGCTTCAGCCCTATTTGATACCCTCTCCAAATTGTATATCGTAAGAAAATTGAGTTGGGAGAGGGATTTCAACTCTTCCAAGGTGCTGAACCTCCCGTGTTGATGTCCCTTGTCCTGCTTTCTATCATCCCCTACTCCAGATCTGCCGCCCTCGCTACCATTCGCCACAAATCCCCCAATTGAACGTAGTTGTTGCAGTCTCCCTATTCCCATAGGCAGACCATCAAGTGGTGTATCCTCAACATTTAGATTCCTTAGACTGATTAACTCGAGGACACCGCTGGGGAGGCTGTGCAAGTATTTACAGTCCTGGAGCGTCAGGAATTGGAGATTTCTAAGATTCCCTATACTCTCGGGTATCTTTCTTATTGGAGTTGTACGGAGATCCAGACTTCTAAGGTGTACAAGATCTCCCAAGGAAGTTGGTACATTGTCAATGTTCGTTCCACTTAAGTCTAGAACCCTTGAACGCCTCAGCTTTCTGAAGAGATCCTCAGGAAGATCATGAATAAGAGGGGCACGGAAGAATAGCAAGGTCCTCAAGGATGTCTGTTCCATTATCAAGTCAGGTATGGTTTCTAATTTTTCATCTACGATTGATAAACGGCGTAGTTTTATCGATGATGATGATGACGATGACGCCTTGATCTTTCTTGCAAATGCCTCGTGCATCTCCGAGGAAGCATTCATCCTTGTGGCTATATGCTGTGCTAGAGATCGCAAGGAGGTCATGCATCGTGCAACGTTGGTTCATGATACCATTTAGAGATCTGGTTGTAGAAAGGTTCCTTTGCACCAAACTCCTTCCAATATCGCTTCGTACCACATCTTCCAAGAGTAGTGTATCGTCTTTGGATGTTACAAAGCCCTCCGCCATACAAATATCGACAAAAGCAATTCGAGCAATTTGGTAATCCTCAGGAAATAAGGAAAAGCAAGTGAAGCACTGCTTGAGTGGAGGTGGTAAATCCAGATAGCTCAAGTACAATGGGCCCATCTCATCATTTGGAAGCTTCGTAAAAGACCATGCTGGGCTAGAAAGGACCATGTTCCATTCCCCCTCCCTTTTCTCCTTGCTTCGAAGTACCCCTCCAACAGTCTTGAGAGCAAGTGGAAGGCCGTCACATTTCTCTACAATTTTCATCCCTATCCCTCTTAAGTTACGTGCATCTTGTTCATTCCCTTCGTCGAACACCACCTTGCAAATTAATGACCAACCATCTTCTGGAGACAACTTCTCCACCCTATGAATGTGCACCGCTCCCATCTGTCTAGCAATGTCTTCATGTCTTGTTGTTATCAAAATTCTACCGTCTACCGAACTACTCTGCAAGGGATCTTTCAAGAGCTCATCCCATACTCGTGAATCCCAAACATCATCCAAGACGATGAAAATTTTTTTGCTCCTAACGACTTCGCTGAGCATGGGTACCAGGATTTCCTTTCCCTCAGCGTCTCCAAGATTACCTCCAGCTTGCTTTATGATAGATTTCAGTAAATCAGACTCTGAGAACTCTCGGGACACGCACAACCAAATCCGTGGCATTTGGTTGAAGTTGTCCCGAAGCTTCTCATCATTGTAAATCTTCTTAGCAAGAGTAGTTTTGCCTATCCCACCCATGCCAACAATGGCAAAGACAGATTTTTTTCTTATCTTCCTCTATCAACAAGTCCACCAACATCCTTGTATCATCCTCAATTCTCTCACCCACGATATCAGGTTGAACAAGTACAGGAGATGTTTTGTTTCTTATTCTCCTCTTATAGGGGTCATCATGAGGAGCAGGTGCAAGATGGAGGTCAGCTTTGTCCTTGGCAAGTTCTTCAAGCTTAAGGTTGAGATCTCTAATTCTATTGGCAATCTCACGACGGAATCTAACTTTGTGTAAGCAAGCAATAAGAGGGTAGCAGCAACGTACCGACTCAACACAACGAGATGAGAATGAGCTTGAGCTGATAAGGTCCTCGCCCTCGATCCGGCATTCATCGATGATGTCATCTGCATCGTACATGAGATCTCGCAGCTCGTTCAGCCAATGGTTGATAGCCTGGCTATCGAAGCGTCTATTCTCCGCATCAGCAAGAACGTCCTGTATCCTCTTCAGCCTCCTATAGAGCTTCTTGATTTCGTTGGGCACACCCAAGATCTTAGCAGCCTCTTCCTTTGCAGAGGCTAACAGCATCTCGCACAATGTGGAGACGAAGGCTTCCGCGATCATGGACATCTTTAGTTTCCCCAAGTGCAAGACTTTGCGAGGATGGAGAGCAGGAAATGTTAGGGTACTCCTTGCACCCTCCACAAAGACAAGTATTTAATAAGTTCTCATACCCCTCCACCCGAAGCAAAGTGCCATTCCTTGCCAAAAAGCAAAAAAAAAAAAAAAAAAAAAATGCAAAGATGCCATTTTATTTCAAGAATCAACCCCTCTGCAAGAAATAAAATTCCTTCTCGGAATTTCTTCTTGCTTCCTTTCTCTCTATCTACTTTTCTTCAATGCAAGTGAAAGAACCTTTTGGGTCCCAACTCCATGCAATCATGCCTGTGATAGGAGGCTTGAGTTGTCCACTTTCCTTTTGAGCAATTGAGGGAAGTTTTTAGATCACACCGAAGTCTTATATATTTAGTATTCTGAAGTATCTTCTCACGCGAAGTTCTATATATTTTCTATGCTCTAAAATCTGTGCAAAAATCTTGCATGATTTTCTTGTTATTTTATTGACACCTGTTTTACATTGCAAAATCCCAAAAATATTGAAAAATAAAAATGAAAAAAAATAAGAAATTTGTTAATATATGTATAAAATATTCATATATACTTATATGGCAAGCATTTTGGGGTTTTTAATGACTATATGCATATCAGATAAATCTAAAACTAGAGAATAAAGTATGTTGGCCAAGTTTTTAGTCAAATAGTCCTCCAACAAGGATGAAGATAAGGCCAGCAAAACTGACCTTTCCTAGATGGACCCAACATGTTTGCCTTAAAGCTTGGAAATTTGACGCAAACCGAACCACCGTGAGCAATTAGATGTGATCAGCGTTCAAAATTTTGGCGGAACAAACCAACAAAGGTCATGTCCAAGATCACGCTCTGACGTGCCTAGACATGACACATTCAAAACTCTATTTCAGTCATCATGCATTCAATCTCTTATGCTAACATTTAAGATTTATTCATCAGTTCACTTGCGTTCTCATTTGCCTGGTCATATGTTCAGATAGGATTAATTAGTCACTTCTATTATTGTACCATCATCTTATTACTCCTTTTCGGAAAATGCAATTCCAACCTTATTTTTTTTGTCATAGTTATAATAAAATTATAATGAATTGTTATCTAGGAAAATGTGTCATACGTTAACGGGATACCATACATACTATTTCGGGAGGTCGATATAGCTGGCATTCCCCATGTGTCATCTATATCTTCTCAAGAATAGGATAACGGCACTAGGCCGAGGGACAGCATATGTAAACGATCCCATGCTTGGATGGGAAATGCGGCATGGCGTTCCTTGCCAAAAAGGAAGCAAGGATGACATTCCTTGCCCGCCCCGCACGCCATTCTTTGTTCCAAGCTGTCTGATTGAGTTATCCCCAAAAAAAAAAAAAAAAAAATTTTTTTTCAAAGAGTTTTTCTTTGGACCGTTCAGACCATGCCCGAGATGCGTCCAGGACTAGTTTGGTTTGTAGAATTTTTTTTTTTTAAAAAAAATAACTTTTTAGTAAATTAATTTTTAAAAATAAAATTTTGATATATTTAGTTGATAGTAAAAAAATAATTTATTAATACGGAGTGATTGGGCATCTATTTTTTTTGAAAAATTATGTATAATACCTATTATATTCTCAATAAATATAAAACTATATCTTTTTGCTCCTAAATTTTATATAAATAATAATATAATATTAATATTAATATTAATATATTATAATATAATATTAAATTATAATAATTTATTATATTAATATAATACTAATATATATTGATATAACATAATATTTTAATATTATAAATTAATTAATATATATAAAAATATAAATATTATATTAATATAAATATTATATTAAAATCATAATTTTTTGCTTATAAACTTTATATAAATAATAATATTATACTAATATTAATATTAATATGTTATCATACAATATTAGATCATAATAATTTATTATATTATTATAAAATTAATATACATCAATACTATATTAATATAATATTAATTTTTTAATTTAATAAAATTATTAATATATATAAATATAATATTAAATATATTATTATATTAATAAAAATATTAATATAATATAAACATTACATTGATATAAATATTAAAATATAATAAATATTATAATAGTAATATTAATAGAGGTAGACTGGGCTCCAGTTAATCGAAGCCCAGCCTACATCTGGTCGGATCTCCGATCGTTCGATCTACATGCATCTTATAACATGCGCATGAAAAGATGTGCCGATTGAAAAAAATAAGCGTGTGTGCATCTGAAAAAATTCATGTATATTTATAAATATTATAAATATTTTATAAATTATTATAAATATATATAATTAATAAATAATATTATAAAATTTTAAAAAAATTATACCTACGGCTATAGAGAGCGAGTCGCACCGAAAGCTCTGAGGATCATCGATGATGATGCTAGAGGAGGACGACGGCACTAGAGGTAACCTGTGAAATAAAAAGCAAGATAGTGAGATAGAGAAGAGAAGAAAAAGAGAAAAGAGAGAGTAGCAGGGCGATCGAGGATGGGGGCCAAGGGGAGGGGGGCACAGTGACGAGGAGGTCTGGGAGGCACAATGATGGAAGGATCGATGATTGAGAGGAAGAGTGTGCGGGGTGGGGGGTCGGATGGAAGGTGGCAGGAGGGGGCGGCCGAAGATGGAGGGCTGGGGATGGGGGGTGGCAAGATGGCAGGAAGGGGCAGTCGGGGATTGGGGGAAGAGGAGTGGCGGAGAGGAGTGGCCGGGGATGGCGAGGAAGGAGGGGCGGCTGGGGGGGAGGGTGGGGGGTGGTGGGCGGCAAGGATGGGGGTGGGGTGGCAGGGAGGGGCGGCCGGGGATGGAGGGAAGGAGGGTGGCCGGGGGGAGGGTGGGGGGCTGGGTGGGGGGTGGCGGGTGTAGGGAGGGGTGATCGGGGATGGAAGGGCCGAAGGGGGAGGGGAAAGGAGGGCCGGCATCGGCCAAGGAGGAAGGAGTCTCACCGGCAATGGAAAGGAGGGGGAGAGATAGAGAGAGATAGAGCGCGTACAAGAGAAAATAAAAAATTTAAAAATTTTTAACCTAACCTACGGCAGTGGTTATCGAACCACTGTCCTAGATCTATGGCAGCGGTTATCCTAAATCGCTGCCATAGATCTACGACAGCGGTTATACTAAACCGCTGCCATAGATCTATGGCAGCGGTTCTATAATCACTGTGGTAGATTTATAGCAACGATTTTTGACAACCACTGCCGTAGGTTGAAAATAATTTTTTTTAATTTTTTTTTAAAATATTATATAATTTTAAAATTTAATGTCTATCTTCATCGTTCATTATCTAAATAATTATCATTAGAGTATCGTCACAAAAGATTGCCTCGATCCGATGGCCCTAGCTTCATTGATCAAAAAATTTAATTTTGATAATCATGAATGACGATGCAATGATCTGATAGATGAAGACCTCTGATGGATTTAAAAACCTGCAATGATGATCTTGATGATATTGTAGCATACTATCAAAGTTTTACTTTAATCGGATATCGTTATCATGCATCAATTTAGTACGAAATAATTTCGACCGTTAAATTAGAAACAAGCGATCAAAGAATTAAACGGTATTCGATTATGAGATAATTTTTTAGTTAAATGATCTTTATTATAATTTTAAATATTTTATATGATGATGATAGTAAAATTTAAATTATTTTTATATAAATTATTCATGTTAAGCAGATATTGTAAAAGTACAAGCATAACAACTTGTGAAGTTTCAGAATGGTTATCAGGAGACATAGAGTTTTAGATCGTTATTTATCTCATAAGTTGAATTTTATAATTACTATCATAAAAAATAATTAAAATAGTAGTCAAGATCATTTATAAAAAAATTATCTCATAATCGGATACCGTTTGGTCCTTTGATCACTTGTTTATCATTTAATGGTTGAAACTAACCTATACTAAATTGATCAAGATAACGATATTCGATTAAAGTAAAACTTTGATAGTACGCTACAAACATCACTGAGATCATCATTGCAGATTTTTGAATCCATCGGAGGTCTCCATCTATCAGATTATCATATCGTCGTTCGAGGTCGTCGAAATCAAATTTTTTGATCGACGAAGCTAGGGCCATCGGATTGAGGTGATCTTTTATGACGACACTCTAATGATAATTATTTAGATAATAAATAGTGAAGATAGATATTAAAATTTAAAATTATATAATATTTTTTTTAAAAAAAAATATATGACAGCGCTTATAGCAGCGGTTCCTAATAACCGTTGCCATAAATTAGCTTATAGCAGCGGTTCCTAATAACCATTGCTATAGGTTCGACCTATGGCAGCGATTAATGAAAACTGCTGTTGTAGTAACTATGACAGTGATTTCGAAAACCGCTGCCATAGTATGTGCTATCATAGACCTTTTTTATAGTAGTGCATCATTATCGTCGTCATCGAGAGTCAGAGCTAGAGCTGCAGTCAGAGTCGAAGCTGGAGCTGGAGCCGGAGCCAGAGCCGGAGCTGGAGCTGAAATATGGGCTAATATATTCTCGAAGCTTGTGACTCCAAAATACGCGGTGAGCATCGACATCATGTCTCTCACGATGTCCTCTAGATGAGATGCGCGCTCCTCAGTCCGATCTGCCCACGTCGCAGCATGATCTGCCTGTGCCAATGCCTCCTCAAGCTCTTTCCAATTAACGACATCGAAAATCTATGATAAGACGCTTGCCTCGGATCAGTAGCTTATCGACGTATATTCGGGCCTGCATCGGATCCTCCCAGAGTGCTCAGGCCCTAAGACCTGAGACAGATGGTCATGGGGCTCAGAGGTATCCGAGCCCTCGCTCGCAAGCGCATCTAACTGATCCTATAATTATAAATTAAAATAAAATTTTATAAAAAATCCTATAATACTAATCATATATATATACAAATATATTTAATATTTATAAAAATATGCTCGATCGTGGTATTCATCGATCTGTCCATCTTATCCGTGCGGCTGAATCGAAAGATCTCACTATAGTTGGGCATCACTCCATCTCTTATCAACTATAATAAAGAATAAATTTATCAAAAAAATAATAAAATATATGAATTTAATTTATCTAGTAAGATTTAGAATTAATTATCTCTCTATGCATACGATTGGCCATAGACTCGCGGCCTAGAGTGTACGTATACTCCTGGACTGCACGATTCTCCTGGTTCTAACGAAAGATAGCCTAACAAGTATTCAAATAAATAATAAATATTTAAAAAATATTTAAATAAAACTTTAAATATATTAAAAAATTTAAAAATTAAGAATTTTACCTCGAACTTCTGTCTCCTCCAATGTCTAACCATCCTCTTCCACTGACTCAAAGGACAGTCCTATATCCAGGGAATAAGCTCCTCCAGAATATCTCGTTGGTGCTCGAGCCATCCTCTGTGGAGCTTGACCTTGTAACCCTAGTATAACTCTCCGATCTTCCTCAGTCGGACATCTCAAGTCCTTTCATGATCGTGAAAGTCGTACCTTCTCTGCACAAAGTTATCAAAAATCAGTTATAAAATTATTCTAATCAAACATATATAGTGTAAACATATAAAATACATAAATATAACTAAGATGCACGTGCTTACCCATATCTCCTCCTACACCTGATCCCTAATGGCAGCATCCATCAAATGCCAGTCTTTGGGCTCTACGAAAATGATGTCTGATCGCCTTATAAGCATTCTAAAAAAAGAATGCATCTTTCGTGCGGTTTCTCCTATCGGCTTTTTCTTCACATCGTAATAGACCATCACCTGATGTTGGCGGTTTCACACATGTGCATACATGTGGGATTATGAAATATTCGACTGGATGATACACCTGCAATATAAATATATTATGCAAATATATAAGTATACAAATACTATATAAAAAATAAAATTATGCTAATATAATAAAAATATACACTCAGATGCCTGCGTAGTAGTATGTGTCTCAGATATGGACGATGATAGAGGCTCAGCTATCGATGGAGTAGATGCCACTGGTAGATTAAATGCCGATGGTAGAGGTCTCTAAGCAACCGATGTTGAGGTAGACGGAGTATGCTCCGATTATTTCTTGGATGCTGAACTGCGCGTAACTCGTCGAGGGGCTAGCGAGGCTGGACCCCCTCCCTCTCAGTGATGCTGGCGAGGTCGGACCCCTCCCTCCCTCTCTCGCTCTCTTGATCTCCCACTCTTTCTCTCTCGATCTCCCTCGTCGATGAGGTCGGACCCCCTCCCTCCTAATGTGGCGGCGAGGCCGGATCCCTCCCTTCCAATGATGGTAGCCAAGCTGGATCCCTCCCCCTCTCTCTCTCTCTCCTCATCGGTGACGATGAGGTCGGACCCCCTCCCACCCTCCCTCCCTCCCACTCTCGATCTTCCTTACCGACGATCGACGAGCGACGATCCTTCCTCTCTCAATCTATCGATCTCCCTCTCAGTCTTTTCATTTCTTAGTTTTGGATCTCGAAATCGGGTCCGGCCTTTCGGGATCCATTAGGATCCGGATCTGGTACTTCAAGTACAGACCCATCGGATATTCGGATTTGAATTCGATATCAGTAATTAAAATTGGATTCAGATATGAATATCCAGATTTTAATCCGAATCCAATCCGTTGATAGATCTAGTCCACAGCCATCGACATAGCACAACCCAAGGCTACCGTCACAGCACGGCCCAACAATTATGGCATGCAGATAATTATAATATTTATAATAAATATTTATAATATTTATTATAAATATTTTATAAATTATTATAAATATATATGATTAATAAATAATACTATAAAATTTTTTAAAAAAATTATACCTGCGGCTATAGAGAGTGGGTCGCATCGAAAGCTCCGAGGATCATCGGTGACGATGCTAGAGGAGGATGACGGTACTAGAGGTAATACGCAAAACAAAGTAAAAGATAGTGAGATAGAGAAGAGAGAGAAAAGAGAAAGAAAGAGAGAGAGAGGGGGGTCGGGGATGGGGGCATAGTGATGAGGAGGCCGAAGAGGGAAGGGGTGGTGTGGGGGGTGGGGAGAGGGCGGCCGGGATGCTAGGGTGGTGGGAGGGATGGTCGTTGGGTGATGGCGGGAGGGGCGGTCGGAGATGGGGGCTGGCAGGGTGGCGGGGAGGGCGGCCGGGGATGGGAGGAAGAAGGGGTGGCTGGTAGGAGGGTGGGGACCGAGTGGGGGGTGGTAGGTGACGGGGAGGAGCGGCCGGGATGGAGGAAGGAGGGGCGCCGGGGTAGGGTGGGGGTGGGGGCTTGGTGGACGGTGGCGGGAGGGGCGGTCGGGATGGGGGCCGAAGGGGGAGGGGGAAGGAGGGGCGGCGCCGACCGAGGGGGGGAAGAAGCCTCATCGACGATGGAGAGAAGGGGGGAGAGATAGAGAGAGATCGAGCACGTACAAAAAAAAATAGAAAAAATTTAAGAATTTTTAATCTAACCTATGACAGCAGTTATCGAACCACTGCTATAGATCTACGACAGCGGTTATTGAAAATCACTGCAATAGATTTAAGACAGCGGTTCTATAACTGCTGCCGTAGATCTATAGCAGCGATTTTTGATAACCATTACCGTAGGTTGGAAATATTTTTTTCTTATTTTTTTAAAATATTATATAATTTTAAAATTTAATGCCCATCTTCACCATTCATTATCTAAATAATTATCATTAGAATATCATCACAAAAAGTTGCCTTGATCCAATGGCCCTAGCTTCATCGATCAGAAAAATTTGATTTTGATGATCACAAATGACGATGCGATGATCTGATAGATGGAGATCTTTGATGAATTTGAAAATATGCAACGATGATTTTGATGATGTTTGTAATATACTATCAAAGTTTTACTTCAATCAGATATCATTATCATGGTCAATTTAGTATGAAATGATTTCGACCGTTAAATTAGAAACAAGCGATTAAAAGGTTAAACGGCATCCGATTATGAGATAATTTTTTAGTTAAGTGATCTTTATTATAATTTTAAATATTTTATATGACGATGATGGTAAAATTTAAATTATTTTTATATAAACTGTTCATGTTAAGTAGATATTGTAAAAGCACGAGCATAACAACTAGTGAAGTTTTAGAATGGTTATCAGGAGACGTATAGTTTTAGATCATTCTTCATCTCATGAGTTAAATTTTATAATCATCACCATAAAAAATAATTAAAATAGTAGCCAAGATTATTTATAAAAAAATTATCTCATAATCGGATACCGTTTGATTCTTTGATCACTCATTTATCATTTAATGGCCGAAACTAACTTATATAAAATTGATCAAGATAACGATATCCGATTGAAGTAAAATTTTGATAGTATGCTACAAATATTATCGAGATTATCATTGCAAATTTTTGGATTCATCGGAGGTCTCCATCTATCAGATCATCGCATCGTCGTTCATGATCGTTGAAATCAAATTTTTTTGATCAACGAAGCTAGGGCCATCGGATTGAGGCGATCTTTTACGATGACACTCTAATGATAATTATTTAGATAATAAATAGTAAAGATAGATATTAAATTTTAAAATTATATAATATTTTTAAAAAATATGACAGTAATTATAATTAACCGCTGCCATAAATAAGCTTATAGCAGCAGTTCCTATCCGCTGCTATAGGTTCGACTTATGGCAACGGTTATAATAAATCGTTGCTATAGGTCTGACCTATAGCAGCGGTTAATGAAAATCGCTGCCATAGGATCTATGGCAGTGGTTTCGAAAATTGCTGCCATAGTATGCGTTACCATAGATCCTTTTTGTAGTAGTGGAAGAAACTATCATAGTCTATTTAACACTCCTCCATGATACTGCACCTCCAGCTAACATAAAAATATATCATGAGATTGATTTCAAATCATTAGGGCATCCAGCAAGATCTGAATTTGAATATCCTAACAACTATAGATCATCAGTTCTTCTATACACAAGCATATAGTTCTTGATTTTCTATAAATATTTCATTATTCTTTTGCTGTAATCCAATGTTGAAAACTTGGATTCAATAGGTATCTACCAAGAACTTCCATTATGAAGGCAATATCAGGTCTGATGCAAATATGAGCATACATCAGACTTCCTATAACACTGGTATAAGGGATATTCTACATCTGATCCTTTTTAAGCTCATTCTTGGAACACTGATCTTTACTGAACTTATCATCTTTGGCAATAGGCGTATTACAGAATTTATAATTCTATATATTAAATCTTTCAAGAACTCTATTAATGTATGCTTTCTGTGATAAACTCAATAGATGACGTGATCTATCCCTATGAATTTCAATGTCTAGAACAAAAGCTACTTCTTCAAGATCTTTAATATCAAAAGTCCTATAACATTTGTTTAGTCTTATTGAGCAGACCATAATCACTACTAATAAGTAAGATATCATCAACATATAGGACAAGAAAAATAAACTTATTCTCACTGGTCTTGAGATAGATGCACTGATCAACTTTATTTTCTTCAAAACTAAGAGAGGTTACCACCTCATCAAATTTTAAATACCATTATCTAAATGCTTATTTCAGACCATAGATCGACTTCTTCAATCTGCAGACTAAATATTCTTTTTTACTTTCTTAAAAATTTTCAGACTGTTTTATATATACTTCTTCACTGAGGTTACCATTCAAAAAAGCAGTTTTAACATCCATCTGATGAAGCTCAAGATCATAATGAGCCACTAAAGACATGATGATTCTAAAGAAGTTTTTTGTAGATACTGGAGAGAAAGTTTCAGTGTAATCAACTCCTCTCTGAGTAAATCTTTTAGCTACCAATCTAGCTTTGAATCACTTAATTCTTCCTTTAGAATCCTTCTTAGTTTTATATACCCACTTACATCCAATTGATTTGCTATGTTCAGTAGGCTCAATAAGCTCCCATATATTATTATTGACCATAGACTGCATTTCTTTCTTCATAGCATTTATCTATAAATTAGACTGAGAACAAGTCACAGCATCATAATATGTCACTGGATCAACCACATATCTAATATTATAATCATTTTTCTCGAGATAGACGTAAAAGATCATCAGAAATGGTAGGCTTTCTTTGTCGGACAGATCTTCTTAATATCACCTCATCATTAGGCTGAATAGATTAAAAATTTAATATAGGAGCAGAAAGATTAGGAGCTTGAATATCCATTCTCTCAATAGATGTGTAAACTATATTTTTATATGGTGCAGTCATAGGAATAGAGATAGTCTCAGTCTGATTATTATCAACATCAATATCTCGAAAAGATTTCATATCAATTACATCAAGTTCTAAAAATTTTGCAGTCTGTGACTCTATAATTCTATTATCTCTTCTAGGACTATAGAATTTGTATCTTTTAGCATGGTCTGAATATCCAATGAAATAGTAATGACTGGTTTTGGGGTTAGTCTTTTTTTCTATAGGATTATATATTCTCATTTCTGCAGGACAACCCCAAACCCAAAAATGATTTAGATTAGATTTTCTACCAGTCCATATTGCAAAAGATATTTTGGGTACAGATTTACTAGAAATCCTATTAAGAATATACAAGACAGTTTTAATAGCCTCACTCCATAGATATTCTCACAAATTTGACCTACTTATCATACTCCTCATCATATTCTTAAGAATGCGATTACATCTTTCGGCTATACCATTCTACTCAGGACTACCAGGCATAGTATATTGGACTACAATTTCATAATCTTATAAGTATTTGGCAAACAGACCTATATGCTATCCTGCTATATCATGTTTGTCATAATACTCACCTCAATGATCAGATTTCATAATTTTGATGATCTTTTTAATTATCTTTTAACTTCTATTTTAAAGATTTTAAATTTTTCAAGAGCATCAGATTTTTTTTTAATCAAATAAAGATAACCATATCAAGAAAAATCATCAATAAATATGATAAAATATTTATTACCATAAATTGTAGAAGAATAAGGTCCACTGATATCAGTGTGAATTATTTCTAGAAGGCCTAAACTACGAGTTGCTCCTTTCTTTTTAGTCTTAGTTAATTTACCTCTAATACAATCAATGCAAGTCTCCATATCTCGAAAATCTAAGATAAGCAAGATATCATTCTTAATTAGTCTATCAATTCTTTCTTTAGATATATGTCCTAAGCATTTTGTGCTACAATATAGAGGATCTTTCTTTGATTTTAGAATATTTTATAATTATATTCTTAACATTCAAAGAAGCATAAAAATTATTGTAAGATAAACACAATTTATATAATCCATTACTCAAAATACCATCACCAATAATTTAAGAATTAAATGTCAAATCAATTTTTTTTATTATGGAAATCAAAACCAAAATCAATCTTATCTAAAGAAAAAATAAAATCAAATTTCTTCTAAAGAAAGGTACATAAAAGATATTTTCTAAAAAAAATTTAAAATTAGACTCTAAAGACAACTTGACAAGTCCTATATATTCAACTTCAACTTCAAGATCATTTCCTACTTTCAGCTTGGTCTCTTTCAGGCTTGATTTTTTCTTGTTTATAAATTTCTGCAAGAAAATGGAAACATGAGTTGTGGCACCACTATTTATCTATCATGAATTAATACATCAACTATATTTGACTCATAACAAATAAAAGCTAGGGGCTTACCTTCTTATTTTTGTTTCTTTTCTAACCAAGATTTGAATTTATAGCATTGACTCCTTATATGGCCTTTCTTTTTACAATGAAAATACTTGACATCTTTTCCAATGGTAGCTTTAGGACCTCTTACAGAATAATTCTGATCAGAATTGTTACCATGTCCTTTAGCATCCTGAGACTGTTTAGGAGCAGTAGGTATATTCTTATTCTTTTCCATAAAATCTTTGTCGGAATAGAAATTAGATTGGAAGGAAAGAAGGGCAATCTCACCTTTTTCTTTCTTTAATTTTTCTTACTCAACAATACATTTAGTGATCAACTCATTAATACTCCATGTTTCATTTAGAGTATTATAGGCAGTTTTGATCTGGGAGAATTCAATAGGTAAGGAATTCAAAACATGAGACATTAGAAAGGACTCGAGCAATTCAATTTTCAGACTTTTAAATTTAGTTTGAAGATGAATCATTTTTAAAATATATTTTCTAACACTTTCAATATTGTCATATTTCATGATCGTTAATTTTTTCATTAGACATTTAGACTCAGTATTTTCAGATACAAGATATCTCTGTCCTATAGCATCAAATAATTTCTTAGCACTATTGATTTCTGACAAACCACTCAGAAGATGCTTAGAAACTGACATCTTTATAGCAATTAAGCTAAGCCTGTTACATTTTTTTCACTTAGTAAAATAATCTTTCTATTCTGATATGCTCTGGTCATTAAAATCATCAAATTTATTCTCACGCAATGCCAAATCAATATTAGCAATCTCTAGAATAAATTTTATATCTTATTTTCATCTCTTATAATGTGATTCGGTCAAGACTTTAACGATGTATTGTTATTATTAACACCAAAAGAGGTTGTACAAACAAACAATAGAAATATCAAATATTAGATAATGAACATTTACTAACAACACAGTCATATAGTGACATAAATCATAAACAAGAGTTCAAATACTATATCACATGTTCCTCTTTGGGCAGAACATACAATATGCATAAGAGCTATTTACACGAGGCCACTAAAGAAATATCCTAGCATTCAGAAATTTATTCTCTTTAGACAAATAGATCCCGAAAGTCAGAGTATCCTCGCAACATAATGGTCCATTTAATTTCTAGTTAAAATACACAATAACCCTCTTTGGGCAGGTAATTATATGTCATAACTAAAAAATATCTCTCTCATGATGAAAAATTCTATAAACTAACATAAATAAATTACTTTGGTGATAAATATTTATGCTAATCTATAAAATTATCTATATAGAGAATTAAATATCCAAAATGATCAAGTCCAGTATGGAATACTTAACAACATACATCCCGTTGATTATAATACAACATAATATTATATTTCAAAGCAATAATAACATATTTGTACAGTTCAAAAGATATATATCATGTTAAAATAATGTCAGATATTAATTGTCTGAAGAGCATGATCAAAAATAAAATTTTTAGAAAGTAAATTAAAATTTTAAAGGATTAATACAAAATAATAACTTCCAATAGGAGCTTAATTGCAAAATAGAGATTTTACATAATAAATTATAATAGATGGACTTAAACATAATTTATTAGATCAAAATTAAATTTTTGTAATTACAGGAACTAAACTATAATTTTACTTGGACTAAATTTTTTTTTTTATAATTTCAAGAACTAAAATGCAAAATTGCACCATAAAGGCCTAAACACCAAATCGGGTTTGGATTTTGGGTTGAAACCCAAAATCCAAAATCCGTTTGGTCTCTTCTCCACTGTTTTTTTTTTGTTCTTGGGCAGTGGAGAGGAGGGTTCACCGATGCCTCTTCTCTGCCTCAAATCTGGCTGGGCGGCTGTCGGAGAAGCTCCAACCGACGAACTACCACCGTCAGCCGCTAATGTGGAAGAGGAGAAGAAGAGCGTGGTGGCTTGAACCGCCGTCCCTTGCTTTTTTTTTTTATTTGAAATCCTATGAAATTGAGAGTCTTCGCCGCTGTGTCCGACCCCTACCGCCTGTTGGGGTTGCCGTCGGCCACTGCATGGATGGAGGAGAAGGAGGCCGCCAGTTCGGTCCCAAGAAGGAGAGAAGAGGGATAGGATCCGTCCCTCCTTTTTTTTTTGGTCTAGCATCCGGCACCTCCTATCGTTGCCACCTACCCGGACGACCACGGGTGGCCGCCGCAAGAGAGGAGGGATGCATGGTGGCGGAATTGCTGGGCTTCCTCCTCTCTCGCATTTTTTTTTTAGTGTTTAGATCCGGACGGGATCTTGGTGGGGCTCTTTGCCGATTGCTGCCAGGGGCCGCTGGCCTTTGATATCATGCCAGAGAGAGGTCCGGTCGGCAAAAAAAAAGAAACAGAAGAGGGGGCACGATCTGTGGAGATCCGTAACTTTTTTTTTAGGATTTTTTTATTGATCAAATGTTAAGATCCGTTATTCTTTTCTATATTAAATTTTTGCTTCTAATCCTCTATAATTTAGCTCTGATACCACATGTAGATAATTTTCATGAATCTATGCAGAAGATTAGAATACAAAAGACAGATGCGTACCTATGTTCGTCATTGATTTATGAAGAACGATAGCAGCGGATACTCAGACAAATACCGGAATCAGACCTTCTCCATCAGCTTCCTCTTAACAGGCGGCTATTCGATGGAGCAAGTCAGAGAACTAGTCTCACGGTATTTATAGAAAGTGGAGAGGAGATCTAGCCATATAAAATAAAACCCCACAGGCCCATCCATCATGGGCTCATGTTGGGCCAAAACCTATACTATGCCGTCCTAACCATACCAATCTAATATAAGATGCATGTAGCCCAAAACTAAAGGATCACAACCATCATTGGACTCTCAAACATGTCTATTAACTCAGATCATATAATCAATCTATTTTTAATAAAATAAATAAAATAATTAATTAATGATAGCTCATAATTAAAAAAAAATTCTCATAAGAAGAAGCAGCCTGGAATCCTCCAACAGTCAGCTCTTTTCGGGGGAAATGCCAAGATTAATGCCATGAAGCAATCAGACTCAAAGTAGAGGAAAATTAATTGCCGATCCATGTGGTGATGAAGCTGAAGAGAGTCCAGTCGCCGATTCAAATTTTGCAGATTCATTGGATGTTCACAGCAGAATTTTCATGAATGGTGAAACATTAGCTTGATATATGAAATAGCATCTTGGACTGAGTGCTGAACCACAGTTTGCATGTTATGTTGGGTTTGTGTCTTCATTGGTTGGGCTGCTCTTGGATCACAAACTTTTGCATGTTAATTATACATACTTTCGGACGTCGTAATTTGTGACCGAGCACATTGGGCTAAGCCATGAATTGAAATTACATCTTTGATCGGTTACTAAAACAAGGAGTCTAAGAGTTAACTGGCATCAAAATCCTGAGCTCACTCTTCATTCATTATGCCGAGCTTGGACCACATATTGTCGAATTGAGTATGGGCTGGATTAAGCATGGATTATGGTAACTTGGAGTGAGCTCGAGACTACGTTTAACCTCACCCAACCCATCGAATTTGGTAGCTGTAGCCAAAGAATCCATCATAAAAATAACAGAACCATCAATTGAATAACAGTCCAATTATTGGTCTAAATGGTTTTCACATGGTGACATCGGTGGATGTATCAAATGAATAGATCATAAACATACCACATGTTTTCTATACCACAATTTTGTTACATGGACAAGCATGATCTTGTGTTTTCGAGTACCAATTTGCTTAAGAGAAATCTTGTGGAATGCTAGAAGGAATTGGGAGAATTTTGCTGTTACATGCCTTCACATCAAAGTATAAAATTTGGTTTATACATTCATGAATCTATCTGTTCATGCATTCATGCAATTATACTCCAAAAAAATATTATTTCCTTCCCATTCTTGTCCCTCACAAATATGGTCACCTACGTTGGACATGATTTCCGCAATCAAATCCTACAAAATATGGTACACAAAATAGTTCCAGAGCTTGATACTGTACTGGTTCACAGACTCCATATTTTCATTTACATCTTTCCAATGTATACACCCCCAACCATGGTGCATGGTCGATGATGTCCTGGATCCCAGATATGATCATACACTGATCTCTTGAGGTTTGGTCCATGATGCTGACTTCTTCGATCTAAGTAGGTGAAATAATGAAATCTGGAACACCATCGCCTTTGCAGTCATCAATGCTTTCTCTGCACAAGAACAAGAAAGAGGTTTAGTTTTCACATTACTAATTAGTACCATCGATAATTCTCAACTCATAATTGTTGATTCATGCACGTTTGCAGCCAGTGGTTTTCAGAATTAGTACCATGGACGGGTAATTGCTTGTTCCAAGACTGCTAGAATCGCAGCTACGAATGCAGTTGGAGAGAAGCCTCCAGAAAAAAAGGACTTACAGCTTATCTGTTGGGCCTGCTAGATCATACAAAAGCAAAAGGAAGGAAATAAAACCAAACAAGATGAAAGAATATCTTTACTTATCAGTAAATTTCACATTAAAAAAAAAAGGGGTGGGTGGAGTGATGTTTTTCACCAAGCAACCTTTCATTTTTGAGGATAAATTATCACCGCCTTTTGCCCTCCCATGCAACTAATAAAGCTATTCCCGCGCGCGCCCCACCACCCTCCACCCCCACTAGATTTCTGTAACTGTGGGAATGATGGCCAATTTACCTTTCAATAGATTGCTTGTTGCAGCTCACAAACATTGTTGTTGCTTGTTTTTGTTGAAGATGAGAGATACCTGTACCGAGATATCAAACCTATTTGAGACAAAAAAGAAGAAAATTGAGATTACATCATGAAACGTCTCACCGGGGACGGCTAAAAGATCCGTCCTCATGATATTATATAGTATGCACTTTATTTGAGCAGCATTAAAACATCAACAGATGCGGCCGAATGGACCAAAGCAATAGATCCGGCCGGCAAGGTGCTAAATATAATGCTTTTCCCATGCCAAGAAAAGAAAATAAATAAAAAACTGATATCACGGAGTAATTTGATTAGAATATGTACCTGAAACGACGCACGCTGCATGTGTTGTTTGATGGCCATCCATCATATGATGGACGTCATCCATGAGTCCGCCCCCTGGACGCGTGGACCGCAGGGGATTTGCTCCCAACTTGAGCATGGATGGGTAGCGAAGGGAAGCGTGACTATTCTTCACTAATACCTTCTGGGTCGATGGAACAAAATGATACAAACGATCCCTTTGCCTCTTTCAACCATCTCTTTGAACAAGTGCGACGGTTCAGGCTGTAGGTCGTACTAATTTGTAATCCCTCAAGGGCGGTGGCATGATATATTTTGTTTTTGAGAATCAACTTGTGGAGCGAAGGGAAACACGGTCGTTCTTCACTAGCAGCACCTACTAACCACTCCGGAAGAGAGTTTTCAGCTTCTCGATCATCGAGCTCTATGTGCTCGATGGCATCCACACCCTCCACAACCTTCAACTCCTCGCAATTATGAATCGATAGGTCTTTTAGTGCCGAAAAGTTCGACACTCTCTCCAAACTTGAGTTGTCCATCAAGAGCAATTCTGTAAGAGAGCGGAGATTCTGTATTTCTCTCAAGCTGTGAGCACCTTTAATGTTTAGTCTCTTCAGGGCAGTGGCACGACAAAGTAGGCTCTCCGGAAGAGACCTCAATTTCGGACATTCGCCAATGGTCAATACCTTGAGAGAAGGTAGCCACGATGTTGTTTGGTTGTCCACCTCCTCCCGCCGCCACCACCATTCTTCCCAATTAGGCATGTCTTCGAACGTAAGCGTCTCTAGTTTAGGAAAGTAGGAGGAGCAGCAAGAGCCAAGCAACAAGAATTCACGCCCGATTCTCATGACTGCAGAAGCACCTTTAATGCAGAGGTAATCTAGTTGTGGTAGCATTCCCAAGGGTGGAAGTTGCTGGCATGGAGCACAATTCTTTAGAACTAGCCTTCGCAGGTTGCGGAGAAAGGACGATGAGCGTGTTATCATCCAGCTAGGAAATTGACGGCCGAAGAAGCCATGGATTTGAAGCACTTCAAGGCATGGTGCTGGGCGGAGCTCCTCGAAGACCTCGCCTATTCTCTTGATTTCTTCCTCCTCGTAATCATTTGCATCGGAACAACTGCTTGGTAGGGTGCAACATAGGTGCAGCATTGTGAGATGGGGCTTGGCTTGAAGTGCAGCAGCTCTTGCTTCAGTCCTGTTTGATGCCCTCTCCAACTTATATATGCTAAGACTGCGGAAGTGGGACAGGGATCTCAGCTCTTCCAAGGTGCAGAAACTGCCATGTTGATGTCCCCTGTGCTCTGGCTTCATGACATCGCCTCCTGCTCCGGATCTACGGCCCTCGCTACCATTCACCACAAATCCCAAAAGTGTATTTAGTTGTTGTAGTCTCCCTATTCCCCTTGGTAGTCCATCGAGTGGCACATTCTGGACATCTAGAAACCTTAGATTGACTAACCCGAGGACACTGCTAGGGAGGCTATGCAAATATTTACAATTTTGGAGTATCAGGAATTGGAGATTTCTAAGATTCCCTATACTCTTTGGGATCTCTCTTATTGGCGTCGCACGGAGATCAAGACGTCTCAGGTGCACAAGATCTCCCAAGGAAGTTGGTACTTTGTTAGTGTTCGTTTCACTTAAGTTTAGGACCCTTAAACTCCTTAGCTTACCGAAGAGATCTTCCGGAAGAACATTAAAAAGTGGGGAATGGAAGAATGACAGGGTCCTCAAAGATGTCCGATCCATTATCAAGTCAGGTATGGTTTCTATGTTTCCATCTACAATACATAAATGTCGTAGTTTTATCGATGATGAGGAGTCCATGATCTTGTTTTCAAATGCTCGTGCATCTCCGACGAAGCACTCATCCCCTGCTATATGCTGAGCTAGAGATCGCAGGAGGTCATGCATCCTACAAGCTGATTCATCATACCAAATAGGATCTGGCTGTAGGAGGTTCCTTTGCACCAACTCCTTCCAATATCCTTTCGCCACATCTTCCAAAGGCACACCTTCTTCGGATATTACAAAGCCCTCTGCGATACAACTATTCACAAAAACACCTTCATGAATTACGAAGTCCTTTGGAAATAATGAAAGGCAAGTGAAGCACTGCTTGAGAGGAGGGGGTAAATCTTGATAGCTCAAGTATAAAGCACCCATCACCCCATCTGGAAGCTTCATAGAAGACCATGCTGGGTTGGAAAGGATCTGTACCCATTCCGATTGCCTTTTCGCCTTGGTTCGAAGAACCCCTCCGACAGTCCTAAGGGCAAGTGGAAGGCCATCGCATTTGTCTACAATTTTCATCCCTGTATCACTTAACTCATGCATATCTTGCTCATTCCCTTCCTTAAACACCATCTTGCGAATTAATGACCAACCATCTTCTCGAGACAACTTCTCCACCGTATGACTGTATATTGCATCCATCTGTTTAGCAATGTTTATATTTCTACTTGTTATCAAAATTCTGCTATCTACCAAACCACTCTGCAAGGGCTTTCTCAATAGTTCATTCCATACTTGAGCATCCCAAATATCATCCAAGATTAAGAAGAACTTCTTGTTCCTGATGACCCGGCTGAGCATGGGTTCAAGCACTTCCTTCTCCTTATGCTCTCCAGGATCACCTCCAGCTTGTTTTATGATAGATCTCAGCAAATCGGACTCGGAGAAATCTTGGGTCACGCACAACCACATCCGTGGCATTTGGTGGAAGTTGTCCCGAAGCTTCTCATCATTGTAAATCTTCTGAGCAAGAGTAGTTTTGCCTATCCCACCCATGCCAACAATGGCAAAGACAGAGATGTTTTTCTTATCTTCCTCTATCAACAAGTCCACTAACATCCTTGTATCGTCCTCAATCTTCTCTCCCACAACATCAAGTTGAACGAATACAGGAGATGTTTTGTTGCTTATTCTCCGCTTATAGTGGTCATCACGGGGAGCAGGTGCAAGATGGAGGTCAGTTTTGTCCTTGGCAAGTTCTTCAAGCTTAAGGTTGAGATATCTAATTCTATTGCCAATCTCATGACGGAATCTAACTTTGTGTAAGAGAGCAATAGGAGGATCGCGGCAACGTACCGACTCAACGCAACGAGATGAGGATGAGTTTGAGCCGAGAAGCTTCTCGCCCTCAATCCGACATTCATCAATGATGTCGTCCGCATCGTACGTGAGATCTCGTAGCTCGTTCAGCCAACGGTTGATGGCCTGGTTCTCGAAGCGTCTGTTCTCTGCATCGGCGAGAACGTCCTGTATCCTCTCCATCCTCCTCTGGAGCTTCTCGATTTCGTCAGGCACAGCCAAGATCTTGACAGCCTCTTCCTTTGCATAGGTTGACAGCATCTCACACAATTTGGAGACAAAGGCATTCACGAGCGCGGCCATCTTTTCTCTTGTACTTCTACGGGGATGAGACGCTAGTGGGAGGAGGGTTGAAAAGAAGAGGAGCAACAAGTGCACTGATAATATTTGCCCATCCACCGACTCCCACAAACTCCATCTTGCACCACTAATTGCCAATCCACTGGCTCGAGACATTCCATGTGGCTGGAAGGACAAAATGTCACGACGAAGCCCTGGGACTACCGTTGCGGTACAAGAATCATTCGGAGTCTGCCAACCTACCCTGAGAAGTCATCTCCCAATCATGTCCGTCCAGTCAATGAAGGCCGGTATGACAACCGGGTTAGCCTCCCCTTTCCCGCCCGGTCTCGTGCGCGTGACATTAGATAACAAGGCATCCAGAATCATGACCCGCTGGGAAATCTGGCGTGAGAGGGACACGTGAAATTTTCCTTTTTTAGTGCAAATAAAAAAAAATTTCCAGAAAAAAATAGTTCCACCCTCTCTATCCTCCAAAGATTTCTCAAACATGCCACCAATAGGAGCATCTTGCTTGGCATAGAAAAAAAAATTTTTAGATGGACTTATTCTAGCATAGGTAAACTCTTTTGTAAATTTTAATTGATTACTTTTTAAAAACGAAAGTAGTTCCACTTTCATTGTCCTTCTATTAAAAAAAAACTTAACTCTTCCTATTCTACAAAGATAGATTTTGAATATCTTATACATATACATATATATATATATATTAAAATTTGAAGTAAATCTGATCAAATAAGATTAGGACTGGAAGTGAACTCAGACCGATCCAAGACCCATCGGATCAGGCCTGCTTTAGATCGGACTTCGAGCTCGGCCTGAGACTATTCAGACTGGACTTGAGCCAAAAATAGAGCCTATATTATTTTCAGACCGTGCTCGGATCTATCTTTGACCCGGCCTAAGCTCGACCAAGGTTCGATTACAGTCCAAAACAATACCCCCTCCCCCCACCCTTTTTCCACTCTTCCGTCTAACCTCGATCCCCCGTGAATCCCCCCTCTGCCCTTCCTCGCGAAACCACCCCCCACCCTCCTCCGATTCTCCCTCCCTCCCTCACGAAACCCCCCTCAGCCCTCCTTCCTCGCGAACCCCCTCCTCCTTCCTCCCTAGCGAACCCCCATGTCCTCTCCCTCCCCGCGAAACCCCCATCGCCCTCCTCCCTCGCAAAGCCCTCCTCCTCCCTCTCCCTCCCTCGCGAAACCTCCGTCCGCCCCCTCCCTCTCTCGCAAACCCCAGCACCCTGCACCCCTCCTGTGGGCTCCCCCGGCACCCTTCCCCTCGCATAACCCTCCTCCCTCTCTCGCACCGCACCCCGCAGCCGTCGCCTAGGCTACCCCAGCGCCCCCCAAAGCGGCTCCCCTGGCACCCTCTCCCTTGCAAAACCCCCTCCCTCTCTCGCACCACACCCCCACGGCCGCCGCTTGGGCTACCCCAGCACACACACCTCCCCCCCGTGGCTCCCCCGGCACCCTTCCCTTGCAAAATCCCCCTCCCTCACTCGCACCGCTCCCCGGCGACTCCCCCGGCACCCTCCGCCTTCGCACCCCACCCCGCGGGCTGGCCCAATTGAGTTTGGGCCCAGGCTCGGATCGGGCTTGGGCTTGAAATTTTTAGAAAATTTTGGGCCTAAGCTCGGCCCGAAGCCTGAAAAAAATTCGGGCCGGCCTCGAGTCGGGATAAAACCCAACCCAACCCACTTCTAGCCCTAAACAAGATATAGTTGGATACCTCTTCGACTTTAGGTTCCAATGCTTTGAACGATGTATGAATTGGAGTTTTCTAGAGGAAGTTATGACTGTTTTTATAAAATATATCTAAACTGATTGTCAAAACTAAGAAGTTACTGGAATGAAGACTCTTTGATTTCTTTGCTGCATTTATTACTAAAATTTAATATAATTTCATGATTAGTCATTTTGTATCTTTTAATAGAGTCTAGAAAATTTATTAGAGCATTATATAATATACTTTGTATCAAGAATTTTGTGTGTGAGTTCAATTAAGCAAAGTATTACTTCTCCAACTTCTTCTTCTGCTCTTATCCGAGTGAGGGAGTATACCCATCACCTTCCAACAAAGTAGTATGAGAGCTGAGTTCTTGGAGAGGATGGCTTCAAAGGATACATTATATCCCTTTCAATTTTATCGTCTCACCAAAGTTAACTATGAGAATTGATGAATTAGAATGAAGGCAATTCTTGGCTCTCAAGGAGTATAGAAGATTGTTGATCAAGATTTTGTTGTACTCAGAAGTGCAATCGAGCCTAGTTTAATTGAGTAATTGAAAGCTTGAGCTTGACTCGACTTAAAATACTTGGGCTTGAAATTCGGTTCGAGCTTAACCGAGCCTTAACATTCTAAGTTTGAAATCAATTTGATAAAAAATAGGCAAAATTCGAAATCGATTTGACTCAATAATTCTCAACTCATAATTGTTGATTCACGCATGTCTGCAGTAGTATTTTTTTAGAATTAACACCGTAGATGGGTACATAATTGCTTGTTTCAAGACTCTGCTAGAATCACAGCTACCAATGCAGTTGGAGAAAAGCCTCTAGAAAAAAGGACTTCAGCTTATCTTTTGGGCCTGCTAGATGATAGCCAATTTACCTTTCAAATTGCCTGTTGCAGCTCACAATCATTGTTGCTGCTTGTTCTTGTTGAAGATGAGAGATACCTGTACCGAGATGTCAAACTATCTGAGAAAGGAAAGAAAAAAATTAAGATCACATCATGAAACGTCTTACTAGGGACGACTAAAAAATTTGTCTCATGATTTTGCAATATGCACTTTGAGCAATATTAACACATCAACAGATAGGGCCGAATGGACCAAAGCAATAGCTCCAGCCTGCAAGGTGCTAAATATAATACTTTTCCCATGCCAAGAAAATAAATAAATAAATAACTGCTTTCACATAGTAATTTGATTAGAATATGTACCTGAAATAATGCACACCGCTTGTGTTGTTTGATGGCCATATACATCTTATGATGGACGCCATCCATAGGTCCACATCTTGCTGTGCACGCTGCAGGGGATCTGTGCTCAACTTGAGCACAAATGGGTAGCACAAGGAAGTGTGATTATTCTCTACTAGCACTTGACAGTAGAGCTGATCATGAAACAGGTCTAAACTCTATTCATTTTAAATCGGATCGTAGAGTAGGCTGAGGTTAAATTCGACATCGTCTAGACCCCAGCTTGGCCCTTGATCGGATGAACTTGATGGGGTCCAACTTGGCCCATGATTGGATGTGGCTAACAATAGGGCTGGAAGTGGGCTCGGACCAGCTCGAGGTCCATCGGATCGAGTCGGCTTCGGATCGGACTTCGGGCTCGGTTCGAAACTATTCGGACTGAGTTCGGGCCAAAAAATAGGACTCATTTTATTTTTGAACCGAGCTCAGGCCTAACTTTGGTCCGACCCGGGCTCGGCCCGAACCCGGGCCCAAAACTAAGCCCAATTAAAACCACACCCCCCACCTTCGGTCCTGGCCCTCGCAAACCCCCCTCCAGCCTCCTCCATTTGGCCCCTCCCTCTGGCCAATTAAATCCCCCTCTGAGGGTCTGCTCTAGCCTTACGAATCCCACTTTGCAAACCCTCTCCCCCTCCAACCCCAGTCCTCGCGAACCCCCCTCCGCCCTCACTCGGCCCCCCATGAACTCCCCACTCACCCTCCCTTGGCCCTAGCATGAATCCCCCCTCCGCTTTCCTTCAGCCCTAGTACAAAATGCCGAAACCCCTCCTCTACCTTCCTTCAGCATCGGTGCGAATCATCGAAACCCACTCCGGCCCCCTCCGACCTCGGCCTCCACTTCAAGCTAGCGAAGGAGCAACATAGCCGATCGATAGGCTTGGAAAGGGTGGGTATGGGTGGGCTCTCCCACGATAGCAGGTAGAAGCTCCGACGGCATCGATCGCGAGGTCGAGGAGGTGGGCGAGGAGGTCGAGAGGCTAGGCATCGTAAGGATCGACGATGTCAGAGAGGTGGGAGCTCCAGTGGCATCGATTGAGAGGTCGATGAGGTAGGGAAGGAGGCTGAGAGGCTGGGTATCATCAGGGTCGGTGATGTTAGAGAGGTGGGAGTTGCATCGAAAAATAGAGGATTTTTGTGAGGAATTCTTCATGGGATTACCATCGAAAAAAGAGTCGCCAAAATCATTAGAGCAAGGTAAGCTCCTCTCTCTTTCTCTTCCTTATTCTTCTGGATTGCCGGCACGCGCCTGATTGCAACCAGAGCTATGAATTTTGGTTCAAGAATAGGGAAGACCCTATTTTTTCTTTCTTTTCTACCACACCGCCAGCAACATCCACTGTTGAAGCTATCACCAGGGTCACGGCCTCGCCACCATCAAGGACTGCTATGGGTGGTCGGTCCGATCACTTGCGGCAATGGGTGGACGAATGGGAGATCAGGGGGTTGCATCCCCAATTTAGGAAATAGGAAAGAGAAGAGAGATCTCTCTCTTGATTTATAATTAATTAAATTATTAATTAGTTAGTTAATTATTTAAATTATAAAAAATATTAAAAAGTAAAGAAAAAAGAAAAAAATTTCTCTCTCTTCTAATTATCTAATTAAATTAAATAATTAATTTATCACTTATTTGTTTATTTTTTTATAGATGGATTATATTAAAAAAAGAAAGAAAGAAGAAAAAAGAAAGAGAAAAAATTTTGGGGATCAAATGTAGACCCCAGTAAATACTAATAAAAATTTTAAAAATTTAAATTAATTTAATTATTTATTTTAAGATATTAATTTGAATATATAGAAAGATAAATTATCGGACAAGAGAATATTAAGTAGAATTTTGACATCTGGATTATAGTCTTGTGAGTTTCGTTTATCATAATTTAAGTTAAGAATTTTTTTACATGATCACTTGTATATATATTTTTATATCATGCATGATGATTTTGATTTTACATGGATATATGATTATTTAATTATATATATGTATCACATATTGATTGTTTGATTGTTAAAAATATGAGGTTTGATGTTTGAAAATTGAACAAGAGATGTAATATAAATTTTTGAAAGAATTGTTGAATGTATAAGAAGATTTGGACTAGCCATGACGTGGATTGTCGGTCATGGGTCGAATCATGATATCCTAGATGGTCAATCATGGATCAAATTATGATACCTTGGTTTGCCACCGCAGGCCAAAATGCAGCTAATTTGATTTATCATTGCATGCCAAAGTGCGGCTAGTCTGATTTATCATTGTAGGCCGAAATATAGTTATTATGGATTGTCATTATGGACCGAAGCATAGTTTATGGTTTGCCAGTCACGGGCCGAATTGTGACCATAATTAGTCCAAACTAAAAGATAATGCTTGATTTGAAAAATGTTGATGAAATATAATAGATAAGTTATATAAATTCATATATGATATTTACGATGAATTTATGATAGTACATGATTCTCAATATTCATATTTATGTAATTGTTATGGATATGAGATTTTATGGTTTATGATTTTATTTTGATATAGCTTGTTTGTTATTTTTAAATTTTATTATTATTAAATTGGTATAAGTGTGGAAGATTTTCTGGGCTGTGAAGCTCACAATTTTTCTTTTCTTTCTTTTATAGAGTTGTAGGACATATAGTTTTGTATGGGTTTAATCTAGAGTTTGAGCAATAGAGTGATCTTATAGGCCTAGCATTTTTTTTAGAGCATCGTCCTAAAAAATGTGCGGCCATCATGTATCTGATCCTAGTACAAATAGTTCCACCCTCTTTGTCCTCCAAGGATTCTTCAAACATGCCACCAATCAGAGTATCTTGCTTGGCATGGAACTTGGGAAATTTTCAAAGGCGAAAGTAGTTCCACTTTCGCTATCCTCCAAGTACTCTTCCAACATTTCACCAATCAGAGCATCTTTGTAATAAGGTGGTTGAAGGCCTAAAAAACATTGGAGCTCTCTATCATCGCCAACTACATTGAATATAGGCTACTCTGCTTGCTTATTCTTGCATCACCATCTTCTTTAACCTTCCATTTGTAAGTATTTTGTACATTCATTCTCCTCATCAATAATAAATTAGAGGGACATGTCTCATTTCCTCCATCATCCATCGATCGCAAAGAGCATGGTTTATCCCTTATTTTATTTTGAATGTATTTTTTATTTTCATTCAATTTTTTTATTTTAGTGCTGAAGGTGGATTGATTTTTATTGTGGTATAGATGGGAGGATATCGTTAATCCCATATTGATCATGAGTTAAGAAAAACTTTAATTTAAATACGATGAGACCTTCTTTCTCTCATGAGGCATATTTTAAAGAACAAAATCATGAGACCCAAAATAGCCTATATAGCCCTCAGGCTACAAGCTGCAGATCAAAATAGACAATATCTCACGTACATGGGATCAGACTCATCCGAGCTAAGATATGTTGTGGTATAGGAGTCAAGGAGTTCTAGAGCTAAGAAGAGAGAGAAGAATTAGTTTCAATTAGGTTTAATATTGGTTAGCAATCAAGTTGGCGAATTAATTCTGACTAAGGGTTATCCTAAATCTAGACAGCTCCTAATTTTCGAGATCACTCTCAAGCCCTCCAAGCTCAAGACTTATTAACTAACTTGGCCAGGTAAGTATAAGATGTGGAAGATTTCCTACTTGTTGCTTTTTTTACATACCAACAGAGTTGGCCAGGTCAGATAATGGAATCAATTAAAAATTACATTCTTTGAACCACTTGCCTTAGACACCAAGTAATTAACCAATCTGAATCCAATCCAACTCTAAGATTTTTTTATCCTCTTGAGCTTGAATATTCTTAAGGGTTAATGTCTAATTGATTTTAAGAGTTAAGATTTGGATTAATGCAATATAAAGGTTGGTTGTTTGTGGGCCAAGGAAGGATGATCAAATTTTCATCTTATCTTGTTTAATAGATTATACCCTTAAATTGATTCAATATGATATGCATATTCAAATTTTCAAGCAAGGGGTTCTATGCAATTAAACTAGATGCATGTAATTAATTGAATTTTATAAAGCTTACCTTGCCTCCAGCAATCATCAAAAATAAAACTAAAAACTAATATGATGGATGCTCTAAGTAGTTAAGATTTCTACTCTTGTCATGAAGCTTTTAATTAGATTTAAGTAGATATTTTTTAAATTAATTTAAAAATAAAATAAAAAATAAAAAAAGATCTAGGGTTAGTATTGATCTCACCAAACAAGATTAGATGCTTTCTTCTTTTTTCTATAAAATAAATAAATAAAAAATTAGTAAGCAATATTTATAAAATAAAAAATAAAAAATTATTTATAATTTATTTATAAAAAAAAATAAAAAAAATAAAAAAATTTATTATCCATGCCTTCTCTGATAATGGCACAAAAAACTTGATAGAATCGCGATGTTGTCGTTAAAACATCTTGTTTATCAGTTTAAATCTAATTTTTTAAAATAATTAAAAGTATGTAGATAGCAGTGAGTTGGATCGAATCCATAGAAAAAGTAATGTTTTAGATTTTAAATCTTTAATTTTATAAAAGAAAAAGAAAAAAAGAGTTTTAAAATAAAAATAAAATTAAAAAATAAAAAATAAAAATTAAAAGATGCAGAAATTTAAACTTGGTACTAAGATCTACTAGTTAGATCTTAGCATCTACTTGCATAAAAATAAAGAATAATAATTAAAGTATAGAAATTAAATTATAATAAAAATAAAAAGCTGAAATTAAAGTGCATAAATATAAAATTTGCATTAATTAAAATTTTAAAATTTAAATATATAAAATTTAAAAAGAAAAAAAAATAAAAATAAAAATAGTTCGATCTCTGATCTTAAATCGGCATTGATGAAAAGATGGTGTAGAAGCCCAGCTCTTCCTCTCGGCATCAGTTGCCTCGAAGCAGCCATCAACCAAAGCTTGACTCTATCTATTAGATATGTGTGCCCTAGAAGCTAGAATTGGCTGACACTTATAATATACTTCTAGGGATAAAATTATAATTTTGACTATAAATAATAAAATAGATTATTTTCTATCATAAATATGTATTTAGTGTCTGTGATACATTCCTTAAGTTAATGATAATGATAATTCTTATTTTCAAGAGTTGAAAATTTAAGATAAGAATTTTCATTGTTAACTCATAAAATGCTCCTGATCGTAGGATCATCATGAGGATGGTGATTGATCCGAAAGATTGGTGTATAATCGCTTCTTTATAGTAGATGAGTCTCGAGTCTACAGTGTAGAGATACCATAGCGAGAGTATAGGTACTCATTAGAGAATGAAGGCACTGAGCGTGACCACCTCGAGCAGTCATAAGGAAGTCTACCTTCTCATCGATGACTGACTCGAAGCTGCAGTGGTGTATCTGGTTCTTTGACCTGAGGTGCATCGATAGTTCACCTTGAGGGTGTTATAGTTTGACTACACCATGACTCGGTCTTCTAGCCATTCAAAATCCTGAGGTGTATGTTGGCTATAGCATGTTCATTATAGGAATTGGAATTGCACCAAGAGAGAATCTATCTACCTTAGTGGATGAGGAGCAGTTCCTATGATGATCATGAGAATCAAGTCCATAAGTCCATGGTCATGGCAGAGTGAAATAATAGAAAGAGTTTCTATTAAGATTTTTACATCAAACTTGAATCAATTGATTAAATTATATGATAGAAATTAGGATTTGACGAGTTCACCTTAACCCTAATCTAATCGGGCTCAAGATAGAAGAACTTAATCACACAAGTAGCTACACCGAGAGGTTTATTTTCAGTTTTGATGGATTGCCACCATATACTGCTAGGTATCACTGATAGATTTTGGAAGCAATTAGAATGATTTAGATGATCAATCATTCTAGTTGTCTGAATCAGAAGAGTTCTGATCCATCATAAAGGTGTTTCGATGATGGCGATAATAGAGATTATGATATATCCCATTACCATATAGAACTGAACCTAACTGAAACACATAAACAAGGGTTTGGATCTGGATATCATCAATTAGACTAACCCAGTTTAATTGATTTGAATTAGATTTAAATAGGTTCAAGAAAATCGTGCTAGTACACGATTGAGCCTAACGTTCTCCTTCTACTATCATTAAAAGTTATCTCAACTGAGCCAAATGTATTTGTGCTCACTCAAGTACCTTTACTTGGTCTGACTAGAGCTTGTCCAGATTAGAAAAGGATTATCTTAATTTATAAGATAAATTTGAGACAACACCTATCATTTTTCGTCACTTGCTAATTCTTATCTTTGACTTTGGTCAAACATTGACCTTTGACACTTAGACATCTGTTCATGTGTCATGCACCTATAGGAGAGCAGATAGGGGCTTGTCCCCTTGCTAGAAAATAGAAAGAAGGGGGTGCATGCCTAGGGAGGCATGCGCCCATGGATAGGGACGCTTGGAGTCTCATACAGATGGGACTCCAGGTTGCTTCTTGGATTCTACTTAGATGGCATCTAGGAATAGACTTTGACTAATCTTAGGCACCATCTAAGGATGAATTGAGGGAGCTCTCATCTGATTGAATCAGGTGATGTCATTCCATCAATCAGATTTAGATCTGATTGCACGAAGCAACGTGATTGATTGGAATGATGTGGCACTGCATGGTGCAGTAGGGTCTATATAAACCCTATCTGTGCCTAACTTTTATAGAGTTCTCTCTTAGCCAATGCCCCAAGGCTGCCCCTCTCCCTCCTCCATGCCATCTTCTGGTCCTCTCTCTCCTCTCCACGTCTAAGGAAATTTGGGCTTCAATTTGGTGCGATCCAGGTAAGAGAAAGGTGACGAGAAAGGAAGAAGGCGGTACTGCTGCAGAGACGACTGCAGATCTTCGAAAGAAGTTTTGAAAATCCTCCAAATTAGATCCATATCTGATATTTGGAGAGATGATAAAAAAGGAGAAGATCTTCAGAACCAGCCCAAGTGGATATCGGTAGAGGCTAGGCACTTGCGTAGCTAGATCCAGAATCTCAGACAATCAACAGGATCATGACAGGATAATCTGATTATCCAACAATAAGATATAAAATTAAATCAAATTTAATTTAATTTATTTTATTTTATTAGATCTAAAATATCTCAGATCTGATCTAGATTCAAATTTTTTTTTTTTGAAATATCTCTTTTGATCCAATCAGATCTGAACAAACCTAATCCGAGAAATCAGAATTTTTTCTTCACTATCCTGTACCAAAGCTTCACCTTAACCAAAGGCATTGAACTCTGGAGGCCTAGGATCCAATTTATAAAGCTAGGAGGGCAGGAGAATTTTCTTCTAGACAATGTGGGACTAAGGGCCATTTTAATCATTAAAATGAGAAGAAATTCGAGTGAAATTTGGATTAAAATAGTCCCTCGACAAATTCTGTTGAGTTTCCTTAATTCTGACTGTCAGATGGTGATCCAATGCTTCCAAAAATACTAAAAACGGATGTGTAATGGCCCAGATCAAGTTGGATTAAATTTTGACCATTGGATCAAGCTCTGATGGAGAAAATCGGCTATTGATCGTGTGCTTGAGAGTCTGATTCACCATCGGAAGCTTCCTAGACCATCGAATCGAAGCTGGAATCAATCGCGGTCGTTTGATAGCGCACTTACTATTCCCACGGACCACGTAGACCGACTGTACCATAGACTTGAGCCAATCGCCGTGCGCCTTTTGCATGTGAAATTATCATTTTATCTTGTAAGCCGCAATAGAAATACTGTAAACTCCTTAAGGATCTTGGTCCACCACGTGTCAGCGTATGATTTACCATCTTTTGCTGAGCTGGCAGTCTACATCTGGATCGTGAACCGGTTGACAGCTTCTATGACTTAGTCGGCTTTGTCGGCTTGACTTGGCTTGATGGCTTGGCTAGCGAAGTCGATTGAGTCATTTTTTTTTATTTTAATTTTTTTATCTTTAAAAAATTCATATCTGGTCCATTTTAGCTCTGTTTTGCTTCAAATTTATTTCATTACGATCAAAAAAATAAACTCTTTCTATTGATAATAATATTTTATTTTATTTATTTTATTTATTTTTTAATTAATAAAAATATGAATTTTTTAAAAATATGTATTAATTAATTATTAATTCTTTAAAAATAAACATAAATTAATTGATAAATTGATGCTTTTATTGATGGTTGTTAGGGTGCGTAGGGATAGCGAAATCGTGTAGGAGGGCACTGTCGAGGGGTTTGCCAAGACTTGGGGCACCAAGGTGGAGATTATGAGGATTGATGGTGCTTTCAAGCCTTGGGAGACAACGGAAGGAGCCAGAATGTTGGCTCCGAGAATTTTAGCGGCTTGATTGGTGCTTCAGAGACCTGTGATATAAGATGAAGTAAGGAACCAAAGCTGGAGAATCAAGACTGCAGAAAGAAAATTTTCTATAGGTTAGCCATTTCAGTCCAAAATTAGATCGGCAGAACATAAGCAAAATAGAAAGATCATGTTTTGGGACTGCAAGCATGGGACAGGACTAGACTGGCTCAGTTTTAGACTGAGTCAATCCTGTGAAACTTTGTCGACTCAGTGCTGAGACTGTGCTAGTTTAGTGTGCGGGTAGAATTACACGAGGTTTTATTTTGGACTAGGGTCTGGATCGATCCTAGGGATCTTAAAGTCTGGTTTAAGAGGTCTTAAGGGGGCTAACTCATATATGGGTCGGATTTAGATCCAGGGGATGAGAGCATGGGAGACATGGGTGTACATGGGCTCGGTGAGGATTTTTATGTATTGGGTTAGTTAGGAGAATTTTTTGGTTGGACCTAATGGCTATGTATAAATACATAGGTTGTATGATGATTTTAAGAGTGGAATCAATACAAATCTTTTCTCTCTCAATTCTCTCTTCTTCTCTTCTCTCTAGAGTTGTCGCCCCAGGATTTTTGAAGAAGCCCTAAAGAAGGGGCGTCTCCCTCAAGCCCAAAGAAGGAGGTGCTCCATTAAGATTCAGATGGAGGATCGATGGTTTACTGCCCATAGAGAACGTCATAGATTCCTTCAGGTCCATGCTATAGATCAGGAACTTCCGCAATATGGTATCAGGGCTTATGATGTCAAGGATGATTGGCATTCGAGCGATATCATGGTACATCAATTTGGTATCAAAGCAAGGTGATGCCAGTTGGTGGATCTATATCCTTGAGATTGGGAATCCAAGATTACTCCTAGGCAGTGATCTTGGGTTGAAATATGAGGACAAAAATATTCTTTAGTTTGGCAAAAAAATTGATATATTAATACATGATTAATAAATTATATTAATATTGTATATCTGATATGATATTATATTTGATATTATATACTATATTTATGATATATATTACATTATGATATATTATTAATCATATTATGATTCAATGATAATTTTAAATTAGAGTAAAAATATCTTATTATACTTTATTATTTATATAATAAAAATATTTAATATATTACTTCTAATTTATTTTATTTTTAAAATTAAAATAAATATTCATATTAATAAATAATATACTAGAAGTATAAATAAAAATATTAATTCTATAATAATAATTAATATATTGTTATAGGATTAATAATTTATTAATTTATAGGACTAATAAATATATTTTATAAAATCTATTAATTATTAATTTTTTTAAAATATGTTGATATTTTATTTAAAATATATTATATATAATTAATAAATATATTTTTATAAAATATATTATGGATAGTCTTGATATTATATAGACAGTAATTTTGGATTTTCATGAAATACTAAATATGTTACTCATGGATACATGGAGATTTTTAATTACTGAATCATGGTCCATCAAATATAGTGATCTTAGATCATTGACAATCAAATTATAAAAGATTTGGATCATTGTGATTATCCTATTTAGATCATCAAATGCTATCTAATAGTGGCAATGAAGTTAATAGAGAATTTTCTATGCTATTATCGAGGTTAGCTCTCTCAGGTTGGTGGACAGAGACCTAGTCTTCGGCTCTCATCAAGTCTTTTCTATGCTGTGCAAGCAGGCCCCTCAAAGACTACGACGTCTCATTCTCATTAAAAATCTTACTTCTAATCTTACATCTTTGTCTCTGTCATCATGTGGGCCTCCTGTTATATTTGACTCTCCCTTGGTGTAATTCTCCTCTTCATTAACTCAATGTAATCTAGATGGGCCTCTATTGTGGTTTTCCTTTTTTCCAAAAATAGAGAGAGAAATTACAAACGCGTTTGGAGCTGATGTCTAACCAAGTTTGATTTTGGACTCCTGAGCTGATGGTTCCATCTCCCTTTCAAGTTCTCGTACTAGTTTTAGCTTTCTACCTTATCATATCATATCACTACAGGATCTGGTACCGTTGCTAATGCTAATATTCGTAATCACCGATGCTAAAAAGCGTTGCAAAATTATTTTTCAACTTTACCAAAGCATCTCGAAAGTGTCACTAAGTGGAGTATTGGAATTTAAATTTTTAATACCTAAATAAATCATCAGTAAGTAATCAAAAATTGCCGATGCTTCCATAAGCATCGGTAAGTATTCAAATACTGACACTTTTATGCATCAATATTTTTCTAATAGTATTAACATGACAGTACGTTGATATTGTTTAAAATTATCGATGCTAATTTATGTCGATATTTTTATAAAATTGATTTTAACTACCAATGCTTTAAAGCATCGACAATTGATAATTTTTCTAAAAAAAAAGTAGCATGTTAATAAACCATTATCCATATAATTTACAAAAAAAATTTAACATCATAATCAATTCATAATCTAATCCCAATATCATAATCTAATAACCCAATCCAAACTTTATAATACCAGCATCACCAACATCATAATCTAATACATAAACCTATTCAAAATTTATAACACTAATATCATAATCTGATATATATGCCTATCCAAACTTTATAACACCAACATCACAATCAAATACATAAGCCTGGCCAGACTTTATAACACCAACATTAGAATCAGATACATAAATTTATCCAAAAATTATAATACCAACATCATAATAATACACAAATCTATCCAAAAATTATAACATCCACAATATCATAATCAAATACATAAACTTATCTAAAACATATAACACCGATACCATAATATAAACATGTTCAAAAGTTATAACAAAATTCAAATACCAACATAAAGTCAAATTAAACACTCTATATAGCTAAATAAATTCATGATTACGTTGTTCATCATATTCGTCAATTACAATCCATAAGCAAAGAAACGATATCAAAAGATATAAAAACTTATCAATGATCCATAGAGGCATGATCGTCGTCGACTCCATGACTGTTAGAACTACCAGGAGCCTATATTAAAGATATAAAAACTTTATTAGTGGAGAGTATAAAAATTATTATACATATTTAAAGAATAAATATAAATACAGTAAGAGATATACCCTAGAAAAGTTCACAAATGTCTGTAATGCGAATATCAACTGATCAATCTAAGTCTGCATACTGGATATCATATCATTATAGCTCTGTCTAATCACCTGCACCTGTGCCTACACCCCTGCATCCACCTATGCCTGCACTTGCGCATCCACCTGCTCCTGCACCCGCATCTCCAGCTGCTTCTCAATCCGTGCCTTTACCTACTCTCAATCCATGCCTCTATCCGAGCCTCGAGCATACGAATATCTATATTGCTAGAGCTCTCTTTAGTATAGTATCCTGAGTAACCCCAACTCTATAACCCCTTACTCGACCATAATAGTCCGGTCCTGGCAGCTCTATCATGACCTGAACCTCGATGCGACTGGCCTCCGTAGATGCTGAGGATTCGCCGACATGCTCTACAATAAGAGATGTAGCTCTCTCCTATATTTAAAAATAAAAAATATATTAATTTTTACTTAAAAATAAAGCTCTATATTATTAAATTAAATGATTATAAATATATATAAATATATCTCTCAACTTGTCAGTAATAAAACGGTCATCTCGATGAACATGAGTCATCTTGTAAAACTCCATCTGACCAGGCTCCCTTCCATGCTCATTCTTCTATAGAAAATATAAATTTTATAAAATATTTCATGCATAAATTATAATTGATAAATTATAATAGTTTGAGTTTTGTACGGTTCTCTCCTTCAATCTCCTACATTCCTGTTAACAATATTAAGTCAGTAGCGGTCTAAATCTCCTTCGATCACAAGCAACAACTATTGGCCACTGTTTCACGCAGCATTATGTGATCTGTTATTCTAACCCATCCCACCAACCATATTGAATGGGTCGTAGATGGCAATATACATTCCAGCGCAAATAAAGAGCGCAAGTTGGTACTATCTTTAGCCTATGCCCCATAATAATGAACTAAATGCATCGCATGTTGTATGTCATATAGTATATCTACAAAATTGTGTGTGTGCGTATGTTCTTAATTTAACAAATGTTATCCTAAAAACTTCCACCAGGAACAGAGACTTGAGACATAGTTTAGGCTACAGCACTAGACAGCTGTTACAGAAAAAAAGATACACGAGAAGATTAGTAAATTGTTTGAACAAACATCCATTCCAAACACAAGATCGAATGACAAAACATTAATTACGGGTAATAAGAAGATAAAATAACATCACAATTCTCAATAGGTTTTGACTAATTACAGATGCGAAGGATGTGAAATATGTGATCAACCATGACTTTCCTGGATCGATCCTTGGAGGACCATGTCCGCTGCATTGGTTGCACAGGAAGAGCTGGTGCCAAGGGAGCAGCATATACCTTGTTGAGTGCAGCTAATGCAAGATTTGCTAAGAATCTTATTAACATACTGGAAGAAGCTGGGCAGAAAGAACGTCAGTTCTGAACTGGCTGCAGTGGGCCGAGGTGCCCCACCTTCCCCTGCAGGTTAGTGCTTCCTGCACTATGTTTTCTCTTTAATTTCTTCTGCTCCCCAAGTTTCACTATCTGCTAACAGGTGTATATGAGGAGCAAAATCTAATGAACCATTAAATTCACTAGTCAATCATCGTCTTTGTTAGCACTCCTCCCCAACTTTTCTGATCCACGGGAACATTATGACTGGCTAAGACCAAAAATAGACTGATAAATGCATCACTTCAAGAACAAGATTTATAAGTTAAGTAAATTTCTGTATGCAATGACCATGACAATTGATCCATATTCCTCAAACTATGGAAAGCTTCCTGGTTACCAGTTGAAAATTGACGTGTGAATTTGGAGTTCTACCATCCTCATCAGACTAATTAATTTATGAAAATTAATTAATTTGGAGTTCTATATTGTGTGGTTACCAGTTGAAAGTTTTTGGTAATAGACTCCATGAAGTTTTTGTCATCCACCATTCAAAAGGAAAAACATCATGCAGAGATTGGTCGGTGAATGCCTTTTTGATTCCCTCCTTGAAGTCAATTAGTAGCTTCTTTAGCTATTAGAGGTTGCGGCAAGATTTCTGAATGCAAGCACCATGGAGTTGAATGGAACCCGACTGCAATTACAAACATAAGATGAGGGGGGACCTTGTATTAGCCAAATTGATTCAATTTTTGCTTAGACTCTGTTGTAGGAGAAAGAACTTGCTGCAAATGATCTCTAGCCAGACTCCTTCCATCTTCAAATTAATTGGGGTTCACAGTTTTAGTAGTGTTGCAGCATGCTAAAATGAACGGTATGTAACATAAAGCTAAAAGTCCATAGGAGAGCTGGTAGATAGGGCTAAAAGTGGGCTCGGACTGGGCCGACTTCGGGTTCAACCCGAAATCATTTAGGCCAGGTTCGGGCTAAAACATAGAGCCCGTTTTATTTTCGGGCTGAACTTGGGTCTATCTTTGATCCGGCCCGAATTCGGGATCGGGCTCAATTAAAACCTACCCACGCCCGACCCACCCCACCCAGCCCCCCTAACCCTAGCGAACCCAACCCATGCTCGGTCTACCCCTGATAAGTACCATAAATTTATCTATAAAAGCATCAATTTATCAATTAATTTATGTTTATTTTTAAAATTAATAATTAATTGATACATATTTTTAAAAAATTTATATTTTTTATTAATTAAAAATTAATTAAAAAATAATAAAAATTTTAAAAAATAAAATTTTATAATCAATGGAAGGATCTTATTTTTTTTATTACAATGAAATAAATTTCATGCAAAACAGAGCTAAAACGAAGAAGATATGAATTTCTAAAAAAATAAAATAAATAAAAATTAAATGAAAATAACATGTGGCTTCGCTGGTTTAAGCTGCCGCGCCATATCAGCCGGCGCATCCAAATGCACCGAGCCAAGCCGACGAAGCCAATGCGCCAAGCCAGCCATCCAAGTCGAATCAGCCATGGAAGCCATCAATCGGTCCACGATCCAGGCGTGGACCGCTAGCTTAATAGAAATCGGCGAATCACAAAGTGATACATGGTGGACTTAGACTCTTAAAGGATTCACAAAAATCTATTGCGGCTCATATGATACTTTAGACTTTTCACTCGACGACAAGAAGCGCTGATTGATTATGGTGTACAGTGCAATCGGTCCACGCGGTCTATGGGAACAGTAAAGACGCAATCGAATGGTTGCAGTCGCTTGCGGTCAAGATCGGATGATGGAGGTTTAAAACTGTGTTTGATTCAAACTTAGCTTCACGCGGATCGCCATCCAATGATAGCGCTTGATCCAGAGGATGATTTGATGGTCCAGAATGCTTCCGACGGTGATTAGGACTCCCAACGCAGGATCAATGGTCAGATTTTCTCCATCAACGTGCGATCAATGGCCAAAATTTAATCCGATCCGATCTGGACCGATACGCATCCGATTTTGATGATTTTTGGTCCGTTGGATTTCTATTGAATGGCTAGATTTCATCAGACTTACTAGATTCATATCAGAGCTATTTTAATCTAAATTTTACTCAAATTTTTTTATATTTTGATGATTAAAAAGGCTCTTAGTCCCACATTGCCTTCAAAAAAAATCTCCAGCCCTTCTAGCTCTATAAAAAGGACCTAGGCCTCTAAAAATTAATAGATCTAGTGAGAGAAAAGCCAAGGTACAGGATGGAAGCCAAGCTCAGGGTTGAAGGTTACTTCAAAGCTACAGTGCTGAGAAGAAGAGCCAGTCTTCTACGCCATCACCATGCCTATACTGATCTACGATCTCCTTCTAATTTTTCTTTTTTTTAATTTTTTATATTTAAATTCTGCATTTGAGTTTTAATAAAGAAAGCTTTATTACTCTTTTCAATTCTAGCTCTTTAAATTAATTATTCTTTTCTTTTGCTCTTTAATTTTATCGCAAATAGCCGCTAAGATCTAAATAATGGATTTTAGTACTAAGTTTATTTTTTTGCACAATTTAAATTCTACTTTTATTAATAAATCTATTTTTTAACTTTAATTTTTTTTTAAATATTTTTTTAAAAAAAAATTAAAAATTTTAGAATTAAATCATTATCTTTCTATGGATTCGATCTGACTCACTACTCTCTTCATAACTTTTAATTAATTTAAAAATTTAAATTTAAACTGATAAATATGGTGTTTTAACGATAACATCGCATTCCTACCAAGTTTTTGGCGTCGTTGCCGAAAAGGCATAAAAATTAAAAATTTTCTTATTTCTTTGATTTTTTTATTGCTTACTAATTATTTTTTTTATTTATTTTGTAGAAAAAAAGAGAAAAGAACAAAGAAGATTAGGGCACGATTCGATGAGATCATTCCTAAATCCTAAATCTCTTTTTTTATTTTTAATATTTACTTTATTTTTAAATTAATTAAAAATTATCTACTAAAATCTAATTAAAAATCTCATCACAAGATTAGAAACTCTAATTGTTTAGAGCATCCATCATATTAGTTTTATTTTTGGTGATTGTTGGAGGCAAAATAAGCTGTTCAAAAATTTAATTAATTACATATATCTAGTTTAATTGCATAGAATTCCTTGCTTAAAAATTTGAATATGCATATCATATTGAATCAATTTAAGGGCACAATCTATTAAATAAAATAAAATGAAAATTTGATCACCCTTCCTTGGCCCACAAACAACCAATCCTCATATTGCATTAATCCAAATCTTTACTCTTAAAATCAATTAGACGTTGACCCTTAAGGATATTTGAGCTCAATAGGATAAGAAAACTTTAGAGTTGAAATAGGTTAGGATTAATCAATTTAACTAGTATCTAGGAAAGTGGTTCAGAAATGATTGGACCCAAAGAAAGGTGGTTACTTAATTGATTTCATTTGCTTATCTGGCCAAGTACAATTGATGTCTAAGGCAAGCAATGGGGGGACTCCCACCGACCTTATACTTACCTGGCCAGTTGATTGGCTGATTCTATACTTGGAGTGCTCGAAGGCTAACTTGGAATAGTTAGGAGCTATCTAAGTCTAGGCTGATCTTAGGTTAGGATTAATTTGTTTGAAACTTATTTAAAAATAAAAATTTTTACTTTAGGTACTTTCAATCTCTATTGCCCTAACATAAGATTGCCCTGGCATAACGAGAAGTTATGTTGCATGATTGTCCTAGGGTATGAAAAGGTTGAATTAACTTAGAACTTAAAAAAAAAAATTGAGGACATTGAGAATATATTGAATTCTCCAACATTCGTGTGGAGAAGGATTTCAAGCCAACTAGTCAAAATGGATTTAGTTTCTATTTCAAATCCTACAACCTCAACATCCACAATGAATTTAGTAAATCAGCCTCAGCCTCAAATTCTTAAGGACTTATGTTATCCAGTTGATTCCGTCCAACCCTCTTGTATCAAGTTGCTACAACCCATAGCAAACAACTTTGAAATTAA
>QRFJ01000087.1:1066864-1148558 GCA_006176705.1 Cocos nucifera | reverse complement strand
AGTCTTCCAAATCAATTTATCATGATCTGAGAGGACTTTATGAGAATATTTTTAAAAAAATATTTTTTTCATCACAAAACAACTAGAATTAGAAATGAAATAAATCAATTCTATCAACTAGCTAGTGAATCATTTTGAAAATACTTTGATTGATTCAAGAACCTCTTGACCCAATGCCCACACCATGGAATAGAAACTTGGAGGCTATGCCAAATAATTTATGAAGGATTAGATTCAAATTTTCGAATAATGCTAGAGTCCATGTGCCAGGGATAATTTATGTACAAAAAATCAAATAAAGCCTGGCAATTTTTAGAAGACCTAGCCAAAAAAATTTACAATGAAAAATAACTAGAAAATCGGAAAAATTCACACCTTCAAGAGGTGGAATATATCAAATTCAAACCTCTCTAGTTGCAGAAGCCAAAATTGCAACTTTGACATGTAGGCTAGAGACCTTAGAACTTTAGAGACCAGCTAGTGTGAACCAAGTGTCTGCACTCATGTGCAACAGGTGCAATACACCAGACCATGTCCTTGAGGAATGTCCCCTCCCAATGAACCAATTAGATAATGGATGTGTACAAGTGAATGCTACATATCAGAGACCATTGAACAATCCCTATGCACCAATCTATAACCCAGGTTGGAGGAATCATCCAAATTTTTCATGGTCACAAAATTCAAATGTAGGTGGTCCAAGTTTCAATCAGCAGAATCCAAGGCTTAATCCTGTGATAAACATCCTGCCACCACTAGGCTTTAATATTAATGAAAAGAAACTTAGTTCTTTAGAGAAAAACTTGAAAGTCCTAGCCAAATCTAATACTGACACCAATACCATCTTAAGCAATTGCATGCAAATCATGGGTCAAATTTTGAATTCAAATTATCAGGCCATAGCCCACTTAGAAATGCAAGTGAGTCAGCTGGCATCTACCATAAGTGAACGCAAACGAGGTAGGCTACCTAGCCAACCTGAGCCCAACCCAAGAAATCAAAATGGTAGACCATCCCAAGGAAACTAGGTTAATCAAGTTAATGCTATTCATTCTTTGAGATTAGAAAAATAAGTGGATAATAAGGTAAATACATCTGACACTAGAGAAGACTCGAGTGCTGAGTCTGTTGAGCCACCTAATGAACAATCTACCTTATAAACTCAAGCTCCTAAAACTGATAGTGCACCAAACCAGATGCCCATAATTTCTAGAGCTCCTTTTCTGAATCAATTAAGGTCTAATAAACAATCAAAATATTTAGACAAAATGTTAGAGGTATTTAAGCAAGTTCAAGTAAACATTCCTCTACTAGACATGATCTAATAAGTTTCAACTTATGCCAAATTCTTAAAAGACCTTTGCACCAAGAAAAAGATGACTAACGTACCAAAGAGAGCTTTCTTAGCAACAAATGTGAGTTCATATTTGTTAAGTCATATGCCTATAAAGTACAAGGATTCAGATTCTCCAATAATTTCATGTGTCATAGGAGAAATCCACATTGAGAAGACGTTACTTGATTTAGGGGCTAGTATAAATATTTTGCCCTATTCAGTTTATAAGCAATTAGGATTGGAAAAGCTTCAGCCAATAGGGATCACATTACAATTAGCAGACCGATCTTTTAGGATCCCCAAGGGAATGGTAGAAGATATTTTGATTAAGGTTGGAAATTTTATCTTTCCAATTAATTTTGTCATTTAGGAGATTAAGCCAATATCAAATCCTAAGGGTCAAATCTCAGTGATTTTAGGAAGACCATTCCTAGCTACTGCTAATGCTGAAATCAATTATCAGAATGGACTTATGAAACTGTCTTTTGAAAATATGACTATCGAGCTGAATATTTTTAATTTGGAATAGGAATCTACCAAGAATGCTAATGTAAGTATAGTCCAATATAAAATTTATGAACCCATAGACATTAGTGATGAGAAAGTTGATCTTAAATCTAGTATCTGGCCAACCCATTAATATGAGAACCTAAATAAAATACTTGGAGATAATAAAAATGGCCAGAGATGGGAGCCTCCCACTGAACCACTCATAGAAATGACTAAACCATCACCTGAGTCATCAAAAGAAGAGGCACCCAAAGTAGAGTTGAAATCTCTCCCTGAGCACCATAAGTATGTATATTTAGGTTCAGAGAAAATCTTGCTTGTAATTATTGCATCAGACCTGAATCCTAACCAAGAAGAGAAATTATTAGCGGTCTTAAGAGAAAATCGAGAAGCAATAGGCTGGACCATGGCAAACATTAAAGGAATAAGTCCTTCCATAGTTCAACATAGGATACACCTGGAGGAAGAGGCTAAACCAACTCGAAATGCCCAAAGAAGATTGAACCCAGCCATGAAGGATGTAGTCAAAAAAAAAAATTCTGAAGTTGTTGGATAATGAAATTATTTATCCCAATTCTGATAGTTCGTGAGTAAGCTCTGTACAAGTGGTACCAAAGAATTGAATGCAGCTACAAAAAAGGATCACTTTTCTTTGCCATTTATTGATCAAATGTTGGAAAAGTTAGTCGGACAAGAATTTTACTATTTTCTAGATGGATACTCTGATTATAATTAGATCCCCATAGCCCCTGAAGATTAGAAAAAGACCACATTCACCTGCCCATTTGAAATCTTTGCTTATAGGTGTATGCCCTTTGGACTATGTAATGCTCCAGCAACCTTCCAGAGATGTATGTTCAGCATGTTTTTCGATATAATTAAACGATTTCTAAAAATTTTTATGGATGATTTTTCTGTGTTTGGACCTAGCTTCTCTGAATGCTTAAACCATCTAAGACTTGTTCTAGGAAGATGTAAGAAAAAGCATTTAGTTCTTAATTAGGAGAAATATCAATTCATGGTTAGAGAAGGTAAAGTTCTTGGCCATGTAATTTCAAAGAAAGAAATAGAAGTTGACAAAGCCAAAGTTGACCTGATTGCAAGTCTTCCACCATGCAAGACTGTTACAGAAATTCGTTCATTCTTAGGACATGCTGGATTTTATAGAAGGTTCATATCTAATTTTAGCAAAGTGGCTCGCCCTTAGACGAACTTGTTAGCAAAAGAAGCAAAATTTGAGTTTACTTCTAAGTGCCTTGAGTCTTTTGAATTTCTTAAAAAGGCACTCATTTTAGCCCCCATCATTCATCCACCTATCTGGATCAAATCTTTTGAGCTCATGTGCGATGCATCTTATCATGCTGTAGGTGCAGTCTTAGGTCAAAAAATCAACAAGCTATCGAGAGTTATTTATTATGCAAGCAAAATATTAAATGATGCGCAGCTTAATTACACCACCACGGAGAAGGAATTCTTAGCTGTTGTTTTTGCCCTAGAAAAATTCAGATCCTATTTGGTTAGATCTCATGTTATTATTTATACTGATCACTCAGCCATTAGACATCTCCTAGCAAAGAAAGATGCTAAAGCACATTTAATTCGATGGATCTTGCTCCTTTAAGAATTTGATCTAAAAATTAAGGACAAGAAAGAGATAGAAAATATAGTTACTGATAACTTATCCTGAATCATAGTTGTGCCATCTAACGAACCACCTATCAATGAGTATTTTCTAGATGAACAACACATGTCAGTGTCCACTAAACTTTGGTATACAGATATTGTGAATTATTTAGCCATTGGTAAAGTGCCTTCTTATTGGACTAGTCAGGATAAACATAAATTCTTTTTCCAAGTAAAGTATTTCATTTGGGATGATCCATATCTATTTAAACAGTATCCTGATCAGATCATTAGGAGGTGTGTCCCTGATAATGAGGTTAAAAATATTCAATCATTTTGTCATGACCAAGCATGTGATGGTCATTTCGCATCTAAAAAGACTGCTGCCAAAGTACTTCAATGTGAATTTTATTGACCTAATTTATTTAAGGATGCACATGTGTACTGTAAAAGTTGTGATTGATGCCAATAAATGGATCGAATTACAAAGAGAGATATGATGCCACTCAATCCAATCTTGATAGTTGAAATTTTTGATGTCTGGGAAATTGATTTTATGAGATCATTTTCGAATTCCTTCGAAAATGAGTATATCTTAGTGGCCGTTGATTATGTTTTCAAGTGGGTAGAAGCTATTCCATGTAAGTCCAATGATAGCAAAGTGGTCGTTAAATTTCTTAATAAAAATATTCTCTCTCATTTTGATACTCCTAGAGCAATCATTAGTGATTAGGAAACATATTTTTGCAATCGATCCTTTACCACATTAATGAAGAAATATAATGTTATCCATAAATTAGCCACACCATATCATCCTCAGACTAGTGGGCAAGTTGAAGTGTCAAATAGATAAATCAAATAAATCTTGGAAAAAATTGTTAATGCCAACAGGAAGGATTGGTCTGTGAAAATAGTTGATGCACTTTGTGAAAGAAAATTCTAATTTTTCGGATCAGGTTCGTTCAGATCTAATCAGATTAAGAGATATATTTCAAAAAAAAATTTCTTTGATTTAGATCAGATCTAGGATGTTTTAGATCTGATTATTATTATTTTTAAAATTAAATAAATTTAGATAAATTAAATCAAATTTAATTTATCTTGAAGTGGATAATTCTATTATCCGTTGATGATCCTATAAGCAGCGGAAGGTTCTGGATCAAGCCACGCAAGTGCCTGGCCTCTACCGGTATCCACTCAGGCTGGATCTGGAGATCCTCTTTTTCTCTATCACATCTTCAAAATTAGATCTGGATCTGATCTGGAGGATCTTCAAAACTTCTTTTGAAGATCAGCAGTCGTCCTTTGCAGCAGCGCAGCCTTCTAGCTTTCAGTCGCCTTTCTCTCGATCTGGATCACACCAACCAAGGTCCAAAACCCCTTTTGGATGTGGAGAGGAGAGGGAGAAGGTGGGTTTGGCATGGAGGAGGAGAGGAGAAGCAGCTTTGGGGCGTGGAGAATTGTGATGCCAATCATAATTTGAGTTGGGCGCAGGGTCTTATTTATAGACTAAGCAGTGATCCAACTCCTCTTCTTCCCAACCAATCACAACTCTTTGTGAAATCAGATCTAAATCTGATTGGTGGGAATAGAGTCCCTGGATTTCTCCTTAGATGGCGCCTAAGACCAGTCAAAGTTGGTTCTTAGAAGAACTCTAATCGGAATCCAAAAAGGAGATGGAGTCCCTGTCCAACAGGGACTCCTGGGCGCCTCCAACTTGGGCACACGCCAAGGGTGGCGTGCGCCCTCCTCCTTGCCAGGTTCTGGCAGGAGGACAGGCCCCCACCAGCTCTCCAATAGGTGCATGACACATGGACAAAAGTCAAAGTGTCAATGGTCAACATTTGACCAGTCAAAGGTCAACTTTTGACCAAAGTCAAAGGACGAGAAATGGCAGGTGACCAAAAATGGTAGGTAATGTCTTACAAAATAAGACAACCTTTTCTGACTTGGACAAGCTCCAGTCAGACAAAGTGAAGGCCTCTAAATGAGCACAAACTCCTTTGGCTCAGTCAGGACAACTATTTATGATAGTAAAAGAAGAACGTTAGGTTCAATCGAGTGCTAGCACGATTTTCTTGAACCTAATTGAATCTCATTCAGATCAATTGAACTGGATCAGTTCAATTGATGATCACCAGATTCAAACCCTTGTTTGTGTGACCCAGTTAGGTTCAGTTCTGTATGGTAATGGGATATGTCATGATCTCTATCATCGACATCATCGAAACTCCTTTCGATGGATCAGAACTCTTCTGATTCGAACAGCTAGAATGATCGATCATCTAAATCATTCTAATTGCTCCCAAAATCCACCAGTGACACCTAGCAGTATATGGTGGCAACCCATCAGAGCTGAATGCGAACCTCTTGGTGCAGCTACCTTGTGTGATTAAGTTCTTCTATCTTGAGCCCCGATCAGATTAGGGTTAAGGTGAACTCGTCAAACCCTAGTCTCTGTCATATGATGTAATCATTCGATTCAAGTCCAATGTGAAAATCTAAATAGAAACTCTTTCTATTATTTCACTCTGCCATGGCCATGGGACTTCTGGACTTGATTCTCATGATCATCATAGGGCTGCTCCTCTACCACCGAGGTAGATAGATTCCATCTTGATGCAATCCAGTTCCTACAATGAACATGCTATAGCCAACATACACCTCAGGGTTCCATATGGCTAGGAGATCGAGTAATGGTGTAGTCAAACTATAACACCCTCAAGGTGAACTGTCGATGCATCTCAGGTCAAAGAACCAGACACACTACTGCAGCATCGAGTCAGTCATTGACGAGAAGGTAGACTTCCTAATGACTACTCGAGGTGGTCACGCTCAGTGCCCTCGTTCTCTAACGAGTACCTGTACTCTCGCTCCGGTGTCTCCACACCGTAGACTCAAGACTCATCTACTAAAGAGAAGCGATTGTACACCAACCTTCCGGATCAATCACCATCCTCGTGATGATCCTATGGTCGGGAGCATTTTATGAGTTAATAATGATTATTCATGTCTTAAATTTTCAACTCTTGAAAATATGAATTATCATTACCATTAACTCAAAGGATGTATCACAGACACTAAATACACATATGTGATAGAAAATAACCCATTTTATTGATATTAGTCAAAATTATAATTTTGCCCCTAGAAGTGTATTACAAGTGTCAGCCAATTCTGGCTTCTAGGGCACATATATCTAACAATCTCCCACTTGTCCTAAAGCCAATTGGCTACAAGTCTAAGTCCCATCTTCTCAAGGTGGGCTTCGATCTTCTGCTGGCCCAACGGCTTTGTAAGTGGGTCTGCCACATTATCTGTGGAGTTGACTCTCTTGACCTCGACATAACCTTCTCGAGGTAATCGCGGATGAGGTGGTATCGCCGCTCAATGTGCTTGGATTTCTGGATGAGACCTCGGCTCCTTAGCAAGGGCTATGGCGCCATTATTGTCGCAGTATAGAGGAATGGCATCTGATGGCATTACTCCAATTTCTGCAGCAAACTTCTTATACCAGAATGCTTTCTTCGCAGCCTCTGATGCAGCGATATATTCTGCTTCCATGGTGGAATCTGCTATCACGGTTTGCTTGGAACTCTTCCAGCTGACAGCACCACCATTGCACACAAACAGACTCCCAGATGTCGACTTTCGATCATCTATATCGGACATGAAATCCGAGTCTGTGTATCCCTGGACTTGGAGTTCTCCGTTACCAAAGACCAACATCATATCCTTAGTTCTTCTCAAGTACTTAAGGATACATTTCACAGAAGTCCAGTGTTCTTCACCTGGATTTGACTGATATCTGCTTGTGACACTCACAGCATGGGCTATATCAGGTCGTGTACATAGCATGGCATACATGAGGCTCCCTATTGCAGAAGCATAAGGGATCTTGCTCATGCGTTCTATTTCCTCAGGTGTGCTAGGGCACATCTTCTTGGAAAGATGAATACCATGTCTGAAGGGTATTAATCCCCTCTTAGAGTTTTCCATACTAAACCTCTTTAGTACTTTCTCTATGTACATCTTCTGTGAAAGTCCTAGCATCCTATTCGGTCTATCCCTATAGACCTTAATTCCTAGAATAAAGGATGCTTCACCTAGGTCTTTCATGGAGAATTCCTTGGACAACCATAATTTGACTATTGTCATCATGGGAATATCATTTCCAATAAGGAGGATGTCATCCACGTACAATACGAGGAAGACAACAGCGCTCCCACTGACCTTTTTGAAAACACATGGTTCCTCTTCATTTTTGATGAAACCAAATATTTTGATCACATCATTGAAATGAGTGTTCCAGCTCCGAGATGCTTGCTTAAGTCCATATATGGACCTTTGCAGCTTGCAAACCTTGTGATCAGTATCACTGGATGTGTGAAACCTAGCGGCTGTTCCATATAGATATCTTCCTCAAGATATCCATTTAAGAACCGTTTTCACGTCCATTTGCCATATTTCATAATCGAAATAGGCTGCAACGGCAAGCAATGTGCGGATGGATTTTAGCATAGCCACTGGGGAAAAGGTATCCTGATAGTCAATGCCTTCGCGTTGACTATAACCTTTTGCCACTAGTCTAGCCTTGAATGTCTCCACATTCCCATCTGCACCAATCTTTCTCTTGAAGATCCATTTACACCCAATAGGTACTATACCTTCTGGTGGATCTACCAAGGTCCAGACTTGGTTTGAGTGCATCGAGTCAATTTCTGACTGCATTGCCTCTAGCCATTTCTCGGAGTCGATATCTGATATCGCCTCATTGTAGGTTTTGGGATCATCACCATGAGCACCATTACCTACGAGGAACATTTTCTCTACTTTCCTCTGAAATAATACCTAAGTATCTTTCAGGAGGATGGGAAAACTCTTTTCGATCTACGAGGTGGAGGAGGTAGTGTTCTTATTGGCTCAACCTGATTTGGTTCCAATTGGTCCTTAGCTCGTTGTACTTGTGAGACTTTCTCATCAAGCTTAATCTGCTTTTCCAATGCCGCTATCTTGAATAAACTATTTTTCAAGAAAGATGGCATGTCGACTCACAATCACATTGTGGTCTTCTGGAATGTAGAAATAGTATCCTAATGACTCTTTAGGATATCCTATGAATCGAGCTCTAAAGGACCTAAACTCTAACTTGTCCGCTTGTTGTCTTTTGACATGAGCCGGACAACCCCAAATTCTGAGATGACTCAGACTTGGTTTCTTACCGTGCCATATCTCATACGGTGTGGTAGGAACGGTCTTAGAGGGAACCCTATTCAGTAGATAAATTGAAGTTAACAATGAATGTCCCCAAAGAAAATCAGGGAGGTCTGTGAAGCTCATCATGGATCGAACCATATCCAATAGGAGTCCGATTTCTCCGTTCTGAAAATCCCGTTGAGTTGAGGTGTTCCTGGTGGAGTCCATTGAGAGACTATGCCATTTTTCCTTGAGATAGTCTAGGAATTTCTGGCTAAGGTATTCACCTCCTCGATCTGATCGAAGAACCTTAATGGGTTTTTCCAGTTTATTTTTCTACTTCATGTCTGAATTCTTTGAACTTTTCAAAAGCTTCAGACTTATGTGTCTCATAAGATACACATACCCATACCTAGACAGATCATCGGTAAAGGTAATGAAGTAGACAAAATTGCCTCTAGCCGGCACATCAAATGGGCCGCACACATCAGTATGTACTAGGGCAAGGAAGATCTGTGGCCCTCTCCCCATGTCCAACAAAAGGGAGTTTAGTCATTTTGCCTTGAAGACAAGATTCACAAGTTGGATATGACTCAAAAGTCAATGGACTCAATAGCCCATTTTTCTCCAATTTGTTGATCCTATCTTCTGCTATATGACCTAATCTCAGGTGCCATAGATATCTATCATTTGGACTATCCCTAGGTCGTTTGGCATTCACGTTTTGCTCGATAGTTAGAACAGGTACATCAATATGTAGCTGATAAAGACCATTAATAAGAAAACCATTTGCAATTTTATTTCTTTCATAAAGAATGTTACAATGGTCCTTAAAGAAGGTAATCACATAGCCTTCTTAGTGCTAAGCATGAAACAGAAATCAAATTCCTGCTAGCTGCAGGCACATAATAACAGTCTTTCAAAACTAAGTCTAAACCAGATGGTAATCGAAGAGGGTATGTTCCCACGGCTACTGCAGCAACTCTTGCTCCATTACCGATGCGTAGGATCATGTCTCCATCCCTCAGCCTCCTGCTATCCTCAAGACCCTGCATGGAAGTGCACAGATGAGCACTAGAACCAGAGTCAAGCACCCAACTGGATGCAGAAGAAACCGTAAGGTTAGACTCAATAACGAGCATACCTCCAGAAGGACCTTCCTTCTTGTTCTTCAGGGTGGCCAGGTAAGTAGGGCAGTTCCGCTTTCAATGGCCGTCGCTGTTGCAATGGAAATACTTTCCTTTGACATCGGCCTTTTTCTTCGGCTCTGCCTTCTTCTTCTTTGTTCCTTCCACCTTCTGCTTTTTTGCAGACTTCTTTTTCTTTCCATAAGACTTTCTTTTGGAAGAAGTCCGTTCCATAGCAAGAACTGAGCCTTTAGAACCTTTCATAGAAAGCTCAGCGGTAACCAGCATATTCATTAATTCGGCCAAGGAATTTTGAAGTTTATGCATGTGGTAATTCATGATGAATTGCCCATATGCATCAGTCAAGGATTGCAGAATAATATCATTCTGTAGGTCCAAGTCTAACTTCACACCGAGCTTCTCAAGCTCTTCCATGTCCTTGATCATTCATCAGACAGTGATCTTGGACTGACTGCCCATCACGCATCTTAGCCTTAAAAAGTCATTTCGTGACTTGATATTTGGCTGCGCGACTCTGTTCACCAAACATCTCCTGTAGGTGAGCCAACATTTGGCGAGCAGTCCCGATATCTTCATGTTGGCGCTGGAGCTCATCAGACATCGAGCCCAACATGTAATATCTGGCCTTATTATCTTCGTCTATCCATTTTTCCAGAGATGCTCTCTGTTCAAGTGGATGGACGGGCTGGTAAGGTGGGAGGGTCCTGGTCCAAAACATGGGTTAACTTCTCGAGAACCCAAAATAATTTTATAGTTCCTGAGCCAATCTTTATAATTGGATCCGGTCAGTCTATGTGTGTCCAGGATACGTGCTAATGGGTTGGACGCAGATATTTTTCCTGTAGAGAGTCAAAGATTCTAGTTAGATACTGTAATTATGACTTGACCAATTTATTTAGGAATTTTATTTTTAAACAAATTAGCTTCCACTATTTTCTCGGATCCCTACACTCCCTCTGTAGAGATGCGAAAATCTCCATGATTAATGATTTCTAGTGGGTGGTGCGGTCTCACCAACTGACTCATCACCTCACCTAACAGTTATTGGTGATGGGTTAGCCAATGAGTGAACAACTCTTGTTCAATGATTCTCTAATCATGGTGCACCCAAACTTGGTCTCTAATTCATGAATCTCACCGTATCCGGAATATTGATCCACTCCTTAGTTAAGTCAGACCCACCATTTGCATAGACTGGGTTCCTAATTGAGTCTCTCACCGTATCCGAAATATTGAGCCCAACTCATCCTCCAGCCCATAGCATCCAATGCCTAATAGACATGGTTGCATCTTTCCGGTGCAACTGAGCCACTGTATCCAGCCGAGAACAATCAACCCGAGAAGGGCCCGCACATCTACAATGGTGGAAGACCTCAGACTTAATCTTTTCTTAGGGAAGAATTGATTCAGGTCTCATTAAACTAGACTTATCATAGTCATAACAATTATGACTAACCTAGTGGCATGGGTTAGCTCGGATTATTGACCACCTCAGATCAGAACTGTGTCAACAGATATGGCCAGGTAAGTGAGATCGGTGGAAGGAATATGCCATTAACTCGTACAAGAATGCATTCAGGTCGAGTAGCTTCCAATTAAAAATCAGTCGGTCGTATGTGCCAAACTTACCTTAGACACCAAATTGTTGAGCCAGAACCAATTGGGTTAGCCTACAATCCAGACTCTAACCTCTGAGCCTAATTAGGTCTTGCTTGATCGTGACTCGATCTTGACCCAGACTTAATCCTATTAGGCTGGTCAATTTAAGCATTGTTGATCCCATCTAACCAACTCTTGATTCGGTTTGATCAACCGCTTAGACCTAATTGAGCTACCCAAGCCCGAACCCAGTATTATGAATATGTCTTAGATCTAAAATTCTCAATTTTAGACCTAATTAATATTCCATAATCTTAATTTTTAATTAAGTAGGGTTCATAAATAAAATATGCACAATAAATCCTAGGGTTTCAGGATCTAGGGATTTTGCAGAAAGTAAGTTTTGGATTTCTGATTAAGGACGAACACGCAGCACCCCTACACATCATAAGAACACCCCATCGAATGGGAAGAGAGGGCCTTTAAACCCTTCTTCGTTCTTATGACCGGACGGCCAAGAGGAACGCCTTAATCAGGAACATGCAATACTACAAAATAGTTTTAGATCTATATCATATATCTCATATACAAATTAGATCTAATCATGGCATATTTTGCATACATCTCATGTATCGAATCATGCATATTTTCAGATCTAAATTATCTCATAATAATCTAAAAAATTAGATTTAAATTGATCTAATCAAAATAAATTCTAATCTAGATAATTATGTAGAACTATTCTACAACTAGTCTAGACATGCATCAATCATATCTCATATGATATTTAAAATTAAATAATTTTTATTTATTATTTTTTAGATGTTATTATAACCATTATAATATCAAAAAATAGTAAATAAATAGATCTAAAATATGATTTAATCAAATTAAATTAAAAACATGCAAGACTATTCTATAGAACTATTCTATTTTAGAACTAGTCATGCATATTTTCTAATCTTAGATCCAAATCATTTAATTTTAATTTTTTTTGATTTTAGATCTGATCACATCTCATGTGACATCTAAAATCACTTATTTTTTAATTAAAATAAATTTAAAATTAGATCTAAATACTTTTAGAACCTTGGCTCTGATACCAGTTGAAAAAAATCCTGATTTTTCGGACCAGGTTCGTTCAGATCTGATCAGATCAAGAGATATATTTCAAAAATTTTTTTCTTTAATCTAATCAGATCTGAGATATTTTAGATCTAATTATTATTATTTTAAAAATTAAAATAAAATTTAGATAAATTAAATTAAATTTAATTTACCTTGAAGTGGGTAATCCTATTATCCGTTGATGATCCTGTAAGCAGCGGAAGGTTCTGGATCTAGCCACGCAAGTGCCTGGCCTCTACCGGATATCCACTCAGAGCTGGATCTGGAGATCCTCTTCTTCTCTATCATACGTCTCCAAAAATTCAGATCTGGATCTGATCTGGAGGATCTTCAAAACTCCTTTTGAAGATCAGCATCCTTTGCAGCAGTGCAGCCTTCTAGCTTTCAGTCGCCTTTCTCTCGATCTGGATCGCACCAACCAAGAATCCAAAACTCCTTTTGGACGTGGAGAGGAGAGGGAGAAGGTGGGTTTGGCATGGAGGAAGGAGGAGGAGAGGCAGCCTTGGGGCATGGGATTTCAATTATCCAATCATACAATCATAATTTGAGTTGGGCGCAGGGTCTTATTTATAGACTAAGTCTGTGATCCAACTCCTCTTCTTCCCAACCAATCACAACTCTTTGTGAAATCAGATCTAAATCTGATTGGTGGAAATAGAGTCCCCTGGATTCCTCCTTAGAGGGTGCCTAAGACCAGTCAAAGTTGGTTCTTAGGAGAACTCTAATCGGAATCCAAAAAGGAGATGGAGTCCCTATCCAACAGGGACTCCTGGGCACCTCCAACTTGGGCACACGCCAAGGGTGGCGTGCGCCCTCCTCCTTGCCAGGGGGATAGGCCCCCACTAGTCCTCCAATAGGTGCATGACACATGGACAAAAGTCAAAGTATCAATGGTCAATATTTGACCAGTCAAAGGTCAGACTTTTGACCAAAGTCAAAGGATGAGAAATGGCAGGTGACCAAAAATGGCAGGTAATGTCTTACAAAATAAGGCAACCTTTTCTGACTTGGACAAGCTCCAGTCAGACAAAGTGAAGGCCTCTAATTGAGCACAAACTCCTTTGGCTCAGTCAGGACAACTTATTTATGATAGTAAAAGAAGAACGTTAGGTTCAATCGAGTGCTAGCACGATTTTCTTGAACCTAATTGAATCTCATTCAGATCAATTGAACTAGATCAGTTCAATTGATGATCACCAGATTCAAACCCTTGTTTGTGTGACCCAGTTAGGTTCAGTTCTGTATGGTAATGGGATATGTCATGATCTCTATCATCGACATCATCGAAACTCCTTTCGATGGATCAGAACTCTTCTGATTCGAACAGCTAGAATGATCGATCATCTAAATCATTCTAATTGCTCCCAAAATCCACCAGTGACACCTAGCAGTATATGGTGGCAACCCATCAGAGCTGAATGCGAACCTCTTGGTGCAGCTACCTGTGTGATTAAGTTCTTCTATCTTGAGCCCCGATCAGATTAGGGTTAAGGTGAACTCGTCAAACCCTAGTCTCTGTCATATGATGTAATCATTCGATTCAAGTCCAATGTGAAAATCTAAATAGAAACTCTTTCTATTATTTCACTCTGCCATGGCCATGGACTTCTGGACTTGATTCTCATGATCATCATAGGGCTGCTCCTCTACCACCGAGGTAGATAGATTCCATCTTGATGCAATCCAGTTCCTACAATGAACATGCTATAGCCAACATACACCTCAGGATTCCATATGGCTAGGAGATCGAGTAATGGTGTAGTCAAACTATAACACCCTCAAGGTGAACTACCGATGCACCTCAGGTCAAAGAACCAGACACACCTACTGCAGCATCGAGTCAGTCATTGACGAGAAGGTAGACTTCCTAATGACTACTCGAGGTGGTCACGCTCAGTGCCCTCATTCTCTAACGAGTACCTGTACTCTCGCTCCGGTGTCTCCACACCATAGACTCAAGACTCATCTACTAAAGAGAAGCGATTGTACACCAACCTTCCGGATCAATCACCATCCTCGTGATGATCCTATGGTCGGAAGCATTGTATGAGTTAATAATGATTATTCATGTCTTAAATTTTTAACTCTTGAAAATATGAATTATCATTACCATTAACTCAAAGGATGTATCACAGACACTAAATATACATATGTGATAGAAAATAACTCATTTTATTGATATTAGTCAAAATTACAATTTTACCCCTAGAAGTGCATTACAAGTGTCAGTCAATTCTGGCTTCTAGGGCATATATATCTAACACTTTGGGCCTACCTCACTATCTATAAGACCAACCTAGAAATGTCTTCATATAGGATTGTGTTTGAAAAATTATGTCACTTATCTGTTGAGTTAGAACATAAATCCATGTGGGCAATAAAAAATTAAATATGGACCTAGACGTAGTCGAAAATCATAGAAAGCTTCAGATCAATGAATTAGAAGAACTGAGAAATAAAGCTTATAAGAATTCCAAGGTATACAAGGAATGGATGAAAGTATTTCATGATCAAGTAATTCATATAAAATCTTTCAATCCTGGACAAAAAGTTCTTTTGTATAATTCAAGATTACATCTTTTTTCTGGAAAGCTTAGGTCTAGATGGACATGACCTTTCTTTGTTAAAAAAGTTTTTCCATACGAGACTGTAGAAATTAAAAATCCAAGCAATGGTATTTTTTCTAAAGTTAATGGTCAACGATTGAAACCATTTTTGGAATTATCCATAGAATCTATGGAGGAAGCCATGGTTTTTTATGAACCAACATATCTCGGTTAGTCTGTTATCACTGTTTAGTTTGGTTGAAGACTTTAAATTTAGCACTTGTTGGGAAGCAACCTAATATTCCTTGAATCTAATTTATTTTTTTAATTTTTTTTAGGCTAAGCTGGAGAAGGATCAAAAGCTTTAAGACCCATGCTAAATGAATAAACATAATTTACACCCTTTTATTTGTTCTCCCTCCCCATTGAGGATAATGTCAATTAAGTTAGGGGGTAAAAAAATAATAATAATAATCAAATTTTAAAATTATTTTAAAATTTTTTTGGATAAAATCATATTTCAGGAAAGAGAATCTTAAGCAAAATAAACTAGGAAAAGTAATAAAGTTAGAAAGTATTAGCTAATAATGGTAGCAAGTTGAAAAATAAATTACTTGGTCAGACTATTAGCAGCCTACTTAGATCATTTAAAGGCTAATAGAAATTGCACATGCATACTAATGAAGTAAAGTAGGTGTTGATTATAAGGCTAATTGAGGATTCAATTATCACTAAAAATTGATGATTTTTATATAACTCAATTAAAAAAAATTGAATTCAAGAAAAAAGCTACCTGCTTAAAATAAAAAGTATAAAATACAGAGTATATATGGATTGCTCTAAACTTAGTAATTAGATCTCTGCACCTAAGTTAAGTATGGAGGTTCACATCAAATGATGAAGGAAAGGCTAGGATGCTCAGCACTATAGCTATTTTTTTTAAAAAAAAAAAGCAATGTGAAAGCTACCTTAATTTATGCACTTAACTTGGGAGTATATAAAAAATTAATCAAAATAGGTGATAAAAGAAGATTCGTTTGTCCTTTGAATGAACATCCAAATGCTAAGTTAGTATTCACAAAGTGCTGAAAATCTTTAGATGAACTTTAAAAAAGTTTCTGATAAATCTGCCATGAAATTTACTTCTGAAACTTAATACTTAGTTAGTAATACTATCTAAACTTTTGATCTTAAATCCTAGACCTATTCTTATAAAGGAGAATCTCAATGAAACATGATAATCTAAACTAAATTCTTTCTTTACTCGAGGATGAGCAAAACTTAAGTTGGAAGGTGTGATAAGTATCATAAATTTATTTATAAAAGCATCAATTTATCAATTAATTTATATTTATTTTAAAAAATTAATAATTAATTAATTAATATTTTTTAAAAATTTATATTTTTTTATTAATTAAAAATTAATTAAAAATAATAAAAATTAAAAAAATAAAATTTTATAATCAGTAGAAAAAGCTTATTTTTTTATCATAATAAAATAAATTTCATGTAAAACAAAGCTAAAACGAAGAAGATATAAATTTCTAAAGAAATAAAATAAATAAAAATTAAATGAAAATAACATGCAACTCAGCCGGCTTAAGCCGCCGCGCCATATCAGTCGGCGCGTCCAAACGCGTCGAGCCAAGCCGACGAAGCCAACGCACCAAGCCAGCCATCCAAGTCGAATCAACCACGGAAGCCATCAATCGGTCCACGATCCAAGCATGGACCGTCAGCTCAGTAGAAACCGACAAATCATAGAGCGACACGTGGTAGACCTAGACCCTTAAAGGGTTCACAAAAATCTATCACGGCTCATAGGACATTTTGGACTTTTCACTCGATGACAGGAGATGTTGATTGGTTGTGGTATATGGTGCAGTCGGTCCACGCGGTCTATGGGAACAGTAAAGGTACGATCGAATGGCTTGCGGTCAAGATTGGACGATGGAGGTTTAAAACTGAGTTTGATTAGAACTTAGCTTCATACGGATCGCCATCCAATGGCAGCGCTCGATCTAGGGGATGATCCGATGGTCCAGAACACTTTTGACGGTGATCAGGACTCCCAACATGCGATCAGCTTTCAGATTTCCTCCATCAATGCATGATCAATGATCAGAATTTAATCTGATCTGATTTAAGCCGATATGCATCCGATTTTGATGATTTTTGATTTGTTGGATCTCTATTGAACAGCTAGATTTCACCAGACTTACCAGATTCGTATCAAAGCTATTTTAATCCAAATTTTACTCAATTTTTTTTGTATTTTGATGATTAGAAAGGCTCTTAGTCCCACATTGCCTCCAGAAAAAATCTCCAGCCCTCCTAGCTCTATAAAAAAGACCCCAAATCTCCAAAAATCAATAGATCTAGTGAGAGAGAAGCCAAGATACAGGGTGGAAGCCAAGCTCAAGATTGAAGGTTGCTACAAAGCTACAGTGCTGAGAAGAAGAGATAGTCTTTTACGCCATCGCCACGCCTATGCTGATCTACGATCTCCTTCTAGTTTTTTTTTTCTTTTCTTTAATTTTTTATATTTAAATTCTATATTTGAGTTTTAATAAAGAAAGCTTTATTACTCTTTTCAATTCTAGCTCTTTAAATTAATTGTTCTTTTCTTTTGCTCTTTAATTTTATCACAAATAGCCGCTAAGATCTAAATAGTGGATCTTAGTACTAAGTTTATTTTTTTGTATAATTTGAATTCTACTTTTATTAATAAATTTATTTTTCAACTTTAATTTTTTTTTAAAAATTCTTCTTTTTTTTATAAAAAAAAATTAAATATTTTAGAATTAAATCATTGCCTCTCTATGGATTCGACTCGACTCACTACTCTCTTCATAACTTTTAATTAATTTAAAAAGTTAATTTTAAATTGATAAATATGGTGTCTTAACAACAACATTGCATTCCTACCAGCCTCCGTCAACCTCCATCGTGCCCCTCCCTCCATCGTCTCCCCCACCTCCATCGTGTCCCTCCACGCCCCTCCCTCTGACGCCTCCTCCCCCACCTTCATCGCGCCCTCCTCCACCTCCATTGCTCCCCTCCCTCCGTCCTCCCCCACCTCCGTCGCCTCCTCTCCCACCTCCGTCGTGCCCTCCCCGCACCCTCTCCGCACCTCCTCCCCCACCTTCGTCGTGCCCTCCCTACTCCATCGCTCCCTCCCTCCGTCGCCTTCTCCCCACCTCTGTCGCGTTCCTCCCTCCGTCGCCTCCTCCCCCACCTCTGTCGTGCCCTTCCCCGTGCCCCTCCCTCTTGCGCCTCCTCCCCCATCTCCGTTGCGCTCCGTTGATGTCACCACCCCTCCCTCCATCGTGCTTCGTTGTTTCTGCGACCGCCCCCATCACCGAGGAAGTTGCGGGAGCAAAGTGGGTTGGCCCAATTGGGCTCGAGCTTGGGCTCGGGCCTGTATTTTTTCAAAAAAATCAGGCCTAAACTCAGCCTGAAGCATAAAATATTATTTTGGGCCGGGCTCAAGCAAGGGTATGGCCCGACCTAGTTCCAGCCGTACTGGTAGGTGTGGCATGTGACCTCAGACTAATTAATTTCTCCAAGTATTATCTTATATGCACTTATATAACATTCATTCACACATACAGATAGGCATACAAACATTCATCCACAACTTAAATAAAGCAAACATAAACAGCCGTAGGAAATATCTACCACGTTCCAAGAGTTTATTAGTAGATATAAAAATTGCATAAGTAGAGTCAAAAATTAATATGTGATATGCTAAAGATTTTAAAAGAAACATACGAATTCTTGTTTACATCGTGTATAGCTATGAAATTTTGATATATGAGGAACAGACAAAGATGCTCGTGCAGCTCTACCAATAGCAAAATATGCCTATAAAATAAAGTAAGGAATGTAATATATGTTATATATATATGACCGAGCTACGTTAGTAACCAATATAGTATAAGATATATCATGAGTGTATACATATTACCTATCTCCTCTCAGAGAACCAATAATAAACAAGATCCCTCTATTAATAAGGATCTATATCAGGAGGACAAATACGAGCAATATCATCGTCCGCCAATCCTTTTTTGATGTAGTCCTTCTTTAGTGTTCACTTGAATTCTTTCTATTTTCGATTAAGAGATTTCAATATTCATGGCTTTCTAGAGGAAATACAAATTTACTCTAGAAAAAGCAACGAAAGATATTTGATTATTAAACAATATAACTAATTTATTATAAATAAATTAATATAAAATACAAAGTCATATTTTTATCTCTACTACTCGTAGAATCTTAAGTTATTATGTAGGTAGCATATCATTCTATGTTGCATAACTTAAGCAACAAAGTTGATCCTTCCATGTAGCAGTTCTTAAAAAACTCATCAATAATCTTACAGCCTCGTTGACAGACTATCCCATCCAATTGCACCGGATGATGATCCTCTTACCCTCAGCTAAATATCAGACATCTCTAGCACATGTGGGTCCCTATCTAATCCATGCTCTCCTAGATGCATCTACAATAAATATATAAAATTAAAAAATATATTATGAATCAATCAATACATTAATACTTAGATCATGTTATAATATGAAAATCCATTATAGTACCCTAGATGTGTATCTTATCTATCATAGCATCCTCATCAGTAGGAGATCGTGCTCTGACTCAGACAGCTGCATGGATGATGAAGGACTGGCCGTGTGCTGTTGTGCGGACGATAAAGGACTGGCCACATGCTACTATGCGAATGATGAAGGACCAACCTCAGACTGCTATGAATGTCTTGATCGTCAGGACTGATCAAAATATGATCCATCATGAGAAGTGTACAACTCAATATCATCAACTCATCTACGTCAAGGCATGATAACACCTAGCACTCATAAATAAAAATATAAATAAATTAATATATATTATCAAATAATAAATAAAATTATGATTGAATTGCTAAAAAGAATCAAGATCTACTAAATGAGCATAATGACATAATATAAAATTTTATATAAAATATGCCAATTAAGAATTAGTCAACATTTTCTCCTTCAATATCCCTCTTAACCAAGCTTATAGTATTTAGATCATCCGTCGAGGCAAGATTATAAGGCATATATTATGTATAAGTCTCATCATCCTCTACTTCCAACTTTTTTTCCATATCGTATAACTCTTTGAGTTTCATTCTTACAATAACAGTCCAATCCTTATCTTTTAAATCTTGTATAAAATATACTTGACGAGCTTGAGATGAAAAAATGAATGGATCATTCTTTAATAACACATCGGTATGTATCAATCTTGAAAAATTTATAAGTATAAATCCATTCGCATCTTGCTTCAAGCATCTTGACGAGTTTATATCCATCCAATTACATCAGAATAATACGACTTTAAATCTTCCATAATAATCCAACTCAAAAATATCCGTAAATACATCATAATAATTTTTTTCATCTACTTCTACCATGACTCCACTATTTTAGGTTTTTTTAATGTTTTCACGTTCTTTTGTATGAATTTTAAATCCATTAATGATGAAACCATTAAATCTGTTGACAATATTATTATGACCTCGAGCAATGATAATTAATTCATTTGAATAGTTACTCTCTATCATCATTGGTATCTAAAATCATGATATAATTGTTAATATATTATTTAAGGTTAATAAATATATTACAAAATCCATCCTTTTCCGTACATACATGACTAACCTATTTAAAAAGCCATTCAGGGAATAACTCGATCAACCATCATTCTCCCATTCTTGGATTGGATTGAATGATATGGTTTGCTCATCTCTGAGCAACCAAAAATTTGCTACAACAAACTTAATTCATTAGTTAAGAATATTATATATTATAATAATAAAAATAATCAAGATCTATGACTAACCTGTGATACTGAGATATTATGTTAACATGAAGTAATACATAGTGATGGGCTTGTGCTAAGAATTTTTTATCAAGAACCATACTTTCAATCTTTTTCAAAGCTTTTAGCAATTGAGAACTTATAAATTTCTGAGTTATCGATAATATCATAATTTCTTTGAGATCAATTAAAAATGGTCTCTACACTTTCAAGATATCTTGAACAAAATATCAAATATTTTTCAGCAATATATCCTTCCATAATTAAGCCTTCAAGATAAGCTCTATTTCTTACATAATCCTTTAAATGCATAAGATATCTACCTTCAAAAATTATAAATTCATTAAAATATCAATATGAATATGACATAACTTATACTAAAGATTTCTAAATTACAACTACATAGTTTTGCAACATCACCTCTCAATAGGATACATTCATCTGTAGTGTACCGATCTACCAAATTTTGCTTCCGCAGCTAAATAAATAAGTAGATGAACCATGATGGTAAAAAATTCAAGAGGAAAGATTTTTTTCATATGATAAAGTATAAGTACAATACTAGACTCTAATTGATTAAGCTCTCTTGGATCAAGAACTTTGGAATATAATAACTTAAAAAATAATGACAACTGAGAAACAATATCAACCACTTATTTTGGCATTGATGATCTTAGAGTTAGTGAAAAAATATCTTGCATCAAAATGTGACCATCATGACTTTTAAGATTTGATAGTTTTTGCTCTTTAAGATTCACACATCTTAAAATATTTAATGCATGCATATCCATCAGGAACCTTGATATTCTTTAGAAATATCAGAAAAAGATTTTTCTCTCGAATCGATATTATGTAACATGCAGGAGATATATAAAGTTTACCAGTAATAAGCTCTTTGGGATGAAGCTCCTATCTTATGCCCATCTCTTTCAAATCTAAATGTGCCTTTAAGTTATTCTTACTCTTTTCATTAAGATTTAATAATGTGCCAATCAAATTATCACAAACATTCTTCTCTATATGCATCATGTTAAAATTATGTCTCAGAAAATTATACTTCAAATAAAGTAAATAAAAAAAAATATTCTTTTTCTTTCACAACTACTTAACAACTCTGTATGTAGATACCTCAATTGTATCATCATCATTCTGACTTTCATGATCATCATCATTATAGATATCAGCATCTTCAAATATTCCTGAATCAAGATTGTAAATAATGACATCCTCTGTCAATCCTTCATTTGTTAAGACATCAACATCTTTCCTTGCTCTTTTCTTAGTATACTTGGAAACCTTACCAAATCTATGATCCAAGTCATACATTTGTATAAGAACCTCAGCTCCAGATGATGGTAAAGAAGCATATCGTAATTCTATAGTATCATCAAATATATCTTGTTGAAATCAAAATGGATGGTCGGCTTTCAACCATCGAGAATGGCCCATATACCAGAATTTTTCTCCATATTTTAACTAATGTGAATGGATAGCATCCCTACAAGCAGGACATGCAATATGCCTCTTTGTGCTTCATCCAGATAAATTGGTATATGTAGAAAAATCATTGATAGTCCAAATAAAAGCTACCCTCAGTTTGAATGTCTGACCACTGCAAGTATCAAATGCATCAATATCCTTCTACAATTGTTTTAATTCTTCTATTAAAGATTATAAAAAGATATCAATATCATCGCCTGGATCCTTATCACTCGGAATAATCATTGACAGGATAACTGAAGACTGTTTCATACAAATCCATGATAGTAAATTATATGAAATTAAAATGACCGATCAAGTGCTATAAGTAGAACTCAATATTCGAAATAGATTGAAGCCATCAGTAGCTAAATCCAATCTAACACTACGAACATCTGAGACAAAATCTGAAAGTCGATCATCAGATGCTTTCTATGCTAAACTATTAGCTGGATGTCTTAGCATTCCATCTTTTATACAATCTTCTTCATGCTATCTCATAGATGAAGCTATCTTCGATGATGCATAGATCCCACACCATGACGTGCCCTCACATTCATCAGACCGCATATGTCGGAGTACACTAACTCAAATGGATGAGATGACCGAATAGCCTTACTAAAAGACTTCCTCCTAGCTTTGTCGGCTAAGCAAGGTTCACACATAGTAAGTCATACTTTGTTAAGAGGTTCCAATAGACCTTCCTAGCTAGTATGGTCATTCTATCATGGCCTATATGGCCCAATCTCTTATGCCACACATCACAATCATCAATAGAAAAAAAAAAATTAAAGCAAAGGAGGGATTTTGATTATAAACATCCAAACATAGCTTAAAAAAACCATTATCTAAGAAAGCAAATCCTAAGAACATATCTTGATAATAAATATTTACATTACTACCATTGAAATGAAAGAAATATCCTAGTCATAATAATATTGCTATTGAAACTAGATTACACCGAATTCCTGGAGCATATAAAATGTTTTGCAGTAGGCCTCTACCATTCTTCATTCTGAGCTGGTATGCTCTGAGGACTTCTTCACTAGTGCCATTTTCTAGTGTGACATGCTATATCCCCATAAGCATCTGATGATAATCCATGAATCCCTTCGTGTCAACACTTATGTGCCGCATTGCTCCTGTATCAATAATCCACTCAAGACATGAGTATGCAACTAATGCATGTGAGTACACCAAAATACAAGGAGTTAGCTAGGAAAGGAGGGATTTCCTTCTTCGACTCAGGACAATCCCGAGTAAAGTGTCCTTTCCTCTGACATTTGTAGCACTTGAGTTTGGATATATCCTTCGTTCCACATGAGCCCCTCTTAACCTTCTTGATCTATCCTTTCTTGGGTGTAGGGACCTTAGACTTAGATCCTTGCTTTCTTTATCTAGGCTTGAGCTCTCACGCTTCTCAACCTAAGCCACATAAGCTGCTATGCGACTAGCCTCAATGCATTCCACCTCCAGCTCCAAATAACATGAGATGTCCTCAAAAGTATTAACATTCTCACTATGCATCATAAGAAGCTTCATTTGGATCCACTCAGGGTCTAGCAAGGATCTGATCACCCCCAACACTTGCTATTCATTAATGAGGGTGACACTTGCAGTTTAAAGATCTTGAATAAGAGAACCTATCTTCCTAAGATGATGAGCCATGCTATGCTTCGGATCCTTGACATATTGCTGGAATTTCAGTTGTAAAGCATGGAGTTTTGTTGCAGATATCTATCCAAATTTAATCTTCAGCTCTTTCCATATTTTCTTTGCAATTTTGCAGGACTCGAACTAGACCATTAGGTCACTCCATATGCTAACAAGCATTGCAAGAGAGCATGACGGTCCCTCTCGAGCCATTTGTCATAGGCCTTCTGAGATGTAAGAAAAATATCACTTTTATGGTGGAAGCATGGTAGTATGCATATGTTAGAAGGATGAATCTAATTAAAAATGTATCTAATTAAGGATTCTTGGATATTATTTCTTGGCATATTCTTATTATTTTTTTTCTTTATTTGGATCTACGTATTTATATTTATAAACTCCTTATATATTTTTTTTAATAATTAAAAAAAAATAAAATCCTTCTGATCCATGAAATTTTTCTCATTCCTAATTTTTTTTTTCCTAAAAAAAATTCTTTTTTCCCTTTTCTTCCCTACCCCTTCGCCCGACCCCATCTCTGCCGCCGAGCACCCCCCCCACCCGACACTTCTTCGCCCAACCCCATCTCTCCTACCATCGTCGCCCGCCGCCCTCCGCGGTACCGTGGTCTCACCGACCCACCGACCCCATCTCTGCCGCCGACCGCCCTTCGCCCAACCCCTCCATGGTCTCACCCACCCCCGACCCATCTCTGCCGTCGATCGCCCCCGCCGTGCTCCACTCCCGACCCCTCTACCGCGCTGCCCGCCCTCCGTGGTCTTGCCCGTCACTGCGCCAGCCTCCGTGGTCTCACCCATTGTCACCGCCCTCTGTGTTCTCACCCACCCCCCTGCAATCTCGCATCCCGCGCGATGCAACCTCTCCTCTACCGCCGCTGCTGCCGCCCTTCGGGGTCTCGCCCGCCACCGCGGCCTCGCCTGTCGCTGCCACCGCCCTCTGCGGCCTCTCGTGCCGCTGCCGTCGACCTCCGTACCCCCCATGCACAACCTCTCCTCTACCACTATCGCTGCCGTCAACCTCCATGGCTTCACCCTCTGCTGCCGACGACCAACCACCAGACTTAACCAGCTGGGTCCGGAATAGATTCCGTGATCCACGGGATCGAAAGAGGGCTGCCCTTCCCATTCTTGATTTTCAAAAAAAAAAAAAAAAAAAAAAAAAATCCAACTTTCTATCTGCATGCTTGATATTCTATAGTTGAAGGGCATATGGTGATTGATTGATAGTGTGTTGATGAAATTATGTATTTTTTGAAGATGTCCAATTCAATTAGTGTACAAAATTTTAAAGGTCTACTGAATCGACTTATCACAGTGGTCACTCAATTCGATGGTTCCTCAAGAGATAGTGGATCGTTAAATGCTCTTCAAGTGGCTGTAAAACTTGATGGCCTAGTGACATATTTGTAATAGGAGAGGATCACTTATCTGCTTGTTCAAGGGTGAGGATTGGAAGAATATCTCACTGGCACAAAGAGGAAGCCTGCTCATGGTGAGCCGAATGTGGCATAATGGAGAATGGAGAATTTTATTGTACTGGCATTTCTACTCAATACAATGATATAAAGTGTAGCCAGAAGTATATAGCGACTAGAGACTGTACATGAGGTCTGAAAAATGGTGGCCTAGATATTTTCATAGAAGCAAAATTTGGCCCAAGCATTTGAGATATGTTCTCAATTGCATTAGCTCCGTTAGAAGAATTTATCTATCACCGAGTATGCCATTAAATTGAAGCGTCTCTAGTCTGAAGCAGATCATTATAAAACTTTTGTTCCATAATGTTCTATTGATGTTGATGAATTCTAGAAGTATTTAAAGGTAGAACGGATTCATGACTTTCTGAACGGTCTAAATCCAAAATTTGAATCTGTCAGAGTTCAACTTCTAGCTCGGAATACGTCACTTAATCTAGGTCAAGTCTTCTCTACTATTTTGAGCGAGGAGACACAACGGCGAGTGACTTCTGAATCCAGCAATACTATAAGTCTGCTCTTACTGTGCAATCACAGCAGTTGGGTGAGAAGATATGCTTTCATTGTAAGAAGCCCAGGCATACCAAGGTTTTTTTTTGGGATCTTCATGATCGCCCAAATCAGCCTGGGTATGGTAATCGAGGCTATGATGGTGGTCGTCATAGTGGTGAAAGAACTAAAGGCCAGGATCATGGTCGTGGACCTGCCCAAGCCAATCTCTTTGAGGAGACTGAGGGTACAATGCATCGTTTATCTATCGAAGAGTATCAGACCCTCCGACAAATGATGGACAAGTACAAGTCATCCTTTGGCATTACATTCTCTGCTCTGGAGCAGTCTAACCACCAAGATGGATATCTTGATTTCTCTCTTTTTGCACAATCAGGTACTTTTTCTAGTTTAGCACATGCATTTCATTGTGTCGATAGGATATTTTTCTCCTGGGTAATAGATTCAGGAGCATCCAGTCATATGACAGGTGTATCGAATAAATTCATTTCATTTTCATCATGTTTAGGTCGGGATAAGGTCTGTATAGGTGGATCATTTATCTCTATTTCAGAAAAAAGATCCATTGATTATACCTCTAGTTTGAGATTGTCATCCATATTACATGTCCCATCTTTTTCTACAAACTTACTATCTATTAGCTCTATTACTAAAGATTTGAATTGCTTTGTCACATTTTGGTCTTCTCACTGTCTGTTTCAGGAGCTGAAAATGGGAAAGATACTTGGAGGTGGTAGGCTGCATGGACTTTATTACCTAGAAGATGGTGAAAATAGTGTGAAGTCTTCTTTGAAAGGGTATTGTTTGCTGAAAGTGCCACTTCAGAACTTGTGTTACACCATCTTAGGCTAGGTCATATTGCTTTTTCTATTCTTAGTCGTTTATTTCCTTCTCTTTTAAAAAATTACAATAAAATCTTACTAGTTTGTGATCATTGGGAGTTGGCTAAACACACCAGGGGAAGATTTTCTATGTCTGGGATTAAAAAGTCTGAGCCTTTTGTTATAATTTACTCTGATGTGTGGGACCCGTGTAGTACTACTACTCTCAGCCATAGGTGGTTTGTTACTTTTATTGATTGCTTTAGCCGGGTAACTTGGGTATATTTGTTAAAAGAGAAGAATGAGATTTTACACTTCTTCAAGAAGTTTCATAAACTGATGGATACTCAATTCAGTGCCAAGGTTAAAATTCTATGTTCTGATAATGGCACCGAATATATTAATAAAGAGTTTCATGCATATCTTCATACTCATGAAATTCTTCATTAAACCATCTGTGTTGATACTCCTACTCAAAATGGGATTGCTGAGCAAAAAAATAGGCACTTACTGGAGATAATCTGATCCTTACTCTTTACCATGCAAGTTCTGAAGTTTCTATAGGGTGAGGCTGTCTTGATCGCTATCTACTTAATCAATCGTATGCCCCTCAGGACACTCGGATTTAAGTCTCCCATACAATGCTTGAAGGGGTCTAGCGATTAAGTGGTCCCTCCTCGGGTGTTTGGATGTATTTATTTTGCTCGGGATTATAGATCCTCAATTGGTAAATTAGATCCACGAGCATTAAAATGTATCTTTATCGGTTACTCTACTGATCAGAAGGGGTACAAGTATTATTATCCTCCTAAGCGGTGGATGTTCGTTACTATAGATGTTATTTTTCGAAAAAGTGAAGCCTACTATGAGAGTCATCCATTTGATAGTGGGACATCAGAATTATTTCTTTCAGAATAATTTCTCAGCACTCATGAATATTCTCGTATCCAAGGAGAGTATCATAGTGATGATGTCTAGGGAGAGCCTAATATTGGAACAACTGAAGAGTCCAATGTGCATCCACCAACTGTCCAAGTGCCTCCACCACTTGAAGCTTCTTCTCTAGTGTCATTAAATCGTAATGGAAATACTATTTTTGATTTTGATATTTCTATTACAAAATAAAAGGATACTCGTCTAATTGTTCCTCCTACTCGTTACCGTTATGATATAGCTAACTATGTTTCATATAAGAATGTGTCTCCTTCTTATCAATATTTTGTAGCTGCATTAGATTCTATCTATATGTTTAATACCTGGCAAAAGGCTATAACTGAACCTAAGTGGAAGAAAGCGATGTTGGAAGAAATAAGTGCTTTATCTAAAAATCGGATGTGGAATTTGGTCACTCTACCAGCTGGTAAACGTTCTGTGGAGTGTAAGTGGGTGTACAGCATAAAGCAAACTCTAGAAGATAAGATGGAAAGATACAAAGCTTGACTAGTAGCAAAGGGCTACACTCAGACATATGGAGTAGACTATGATGAGACCTTTGCTCCAGTGGTCAAGATGAATTCTGTTTGAACTTTGATATCGTGTGCAGCTAACTTTGGTTGGAAGTTATATCAGTTGGATGTGAAGAATGTCTTTCTTCATGGAGACCTTCAAGAGGAAGTACATATGCAGATACCACCAAAATTTGAGATTAGAGCGATTGCTGGAAAAGTCTGCAAACTAAAACGCTCACTGTATGGTCTCAAACAGTCCCCTCGTGCTTGATTTGATCGATTTAGTCGGGCTATGAGAGAAATAGGATATAGATAGAGTAATGCAGATGATAGTCTAAAGAAAACTATACTCTTGGTTTATATTGATGATATTGTAATCATAGAAGATGACCATCATGAGATTAAGCAACTCAAGAAAAAGCTAAAGCAAGTATACGAGGTGAAAGATCTGGGTCCACTAAGATATTTTCTGGGTATAAAAGTTGCACAGTCATCCAGAGAAATTTTTCTGTCATAATGAAAGTATGTACTAAATTTGCTTTCTGAGACTGGGATGTTGGAATGTAAGCCTGCTAATATCCCGATAAACCCCAGAATCATCGACTAGTGGCAGATGGTGGAGCTCCAGTTGATCGAGGGAGGTACCAGAGACTTGTTGGAAGGTTGATATATCTCTCACATACAAGACCCGACATAGCCTATGCTATTAGTGTTATCAGTCAGTACATACATGATCCACGAGAGTCTCATATAGAGGAAGCTTTCAAAGTAGTATGCTACCAAAAATGATGTCTTGGTCGTGGTTTGCTATTCTCTCGACACAACATCTTTCAGGTAGAGAGATTCACTGATGTAGATTGGACTGGATCATTAAATGATAGACGGTCAACCTATGGGTACTGTATATATGTAGGAGGTAATTTAGTTACTTGGAGGAGCAAGAAACAGTCAGTGGTGGCATGATCATCGACAGAGATTGAGTATAGAGCAATGGTCCTAGGTATATGTGAGCTTCTCTGGCTACAGAAATTGCTTCAGGAGTTACGACTCCTGAACAAGTCTCCTCTTTGACTATGCTGTGACAGCAAGACGATAATTGAGATTGTAAGCAATCCGATACAGTACGATCATACCAAATACATCGAGATTGACTGCTACTTTATCAAGAAGAATATTGATCAGGGCCAGATCTGCATTATCTTTATTCGATCATCAGGTTAGGTAGTGGATATTCTAACCAAAGGACTTAGCTTATCCTCTTTTTTGGATTGATTGACAAGATGGGGCTTCATGATATCTTTGTCTTATCTTGAGAGGGAGTGTTAGAAGGATGAACCTAATTAGAAATGTATCTAATTAAGGATCCTTATGAAGAAAATAGTGCAGGGTTTGCTATGCTATTTTTAAAAAATATTTTAAAAATAGCAATGATACAATAGAAATTAATTAATCTAATTAATTATCTACTGATCATATCAGATTATTTAATCCTACATATTAGGATCTAAACATAATATGCATGTATACATCAATAGATCTGAAAATAAAACTATGTAATAAACTATTTACTACATCTACGTGTTCAGAATACAATACCTTTTCATGGATAGTCGATCACCATAATCTGAGTCCATCAGATAATGCTCTAATATCATATCACAGTCACACATATGTTCGATCTCTATAATTGATCCACACAAAGCTTCTGATCCTGATTAGCCCCACTGGAGTGCTAGCTCCTTGTCGGGGCCTTCGATGGTTGATCATGATCGATCCGATTGATCGTATACTTTCTAATTTTTAAATATTCTAAAAAATTAAAATATAAATATTGGAGGATGATGAACATATGTTTCAAATTTGATGGCGATCTAATGCTCATAGCACTCAATCTCTCCATCCGAACATAGATTCCCAATCTAGGATTTCACTCGGTCCAAAAATCCTGACATACTAAAAATCCTATCACGCCCTCTCTGTGTGGAGTTTTTCTATAAAATAAGCTTTTATGTAAAGATAGCTTTTAGATCTATAATCTTTATTTAGATTATATCTAAAAATAAGATATCCTTAGAGGTGAAAATTATAAGAGAAGAGAGGGATGAGGGAAAGTAAAGTATTGTAGGATCATGTTCATCTTCACTCTAAGATTTTTTTTGCTCAGAATCAATGCCCAAACACTCTAAAATTTTTACGACATAATGCTAACCCCTTCTCCTACATGCACAAAAATTTTCATAATTTATTGACATGAATACCATGAGAAAATTAAATAGAAAATGATAAGGATCGAGTGGTTAAGAGGTTTTAACCACTCATTTGATTTTAAAAATCAAACGAGCCTCTTATCCTTATCCAACGCCCCCTCCCTTATGTTTAACATGCATAAGGACTCTCCTTCTACATGCATATTTTATTTCTTAAAAAATATTCGATAAATAAAAGGGAGGGCGTGGGAAGCAGAGTGGAAAAGTCAAAAATGATGGGCGCATGAGAGAATTTGAATTCAAACTTCATTTGACTTGGTCCTAATTGGTTTCAACCAAACCAATTAATCTAGACCCAATTAAACTAGATTAAATCCAACCAAATTAGGTTTAGCCTAATCTAATAAAATTTTAATTAAATTAAAAATTAATTAGATCTACGTCCTGATCAAATCAGGATAAAAACTCTCATAGCAATTAGGTCATCTGATGACCTGATCGGATCAAATCCAATCAAATCAAATTCAATCGAACTTGATCGAATTCTCATCGCTCAATCAAATTAAGCTAATCAATAATTAAATTATTAATTAATTCTTTAAAAATATCTGAGTTTAAATTGAATAAGTTGTTGGGCAACAGAGTTCTATCAACATGAAACTCTTGAAGAGTCCTAAATCAGTGGGACTTTTGAACCCAATATCCTAAATGAATCGAACTCACGATCATAGAGTCTCAGACTAGTAGAACTCTTGATCAGAGAATTCTAGATGAGTAGAACTCAAAGTTCCTATCCAGTAGGACTCTTGATCATAAAGTTTCAGTCCAGTGGGACTCTTGACCACAGTATCCTAAATTATTTGGATTCATGATCAAAGAGTCCAAGATAAGTAGGACTCAGAGTCCCAGTCCAGTAGGACCCTTGATCATAGAGTTTTAATCTAGTGAAACTCTTAACCATAGAGTTTCAGACCAATGGGACTCTTGATCAGAGAGTCTCAGATAAGTAGGACTCAGAGTTCCAGTCCAATAGAACTCTTGGTTATAGAGTCCCAGTCCAGTAGAACTCTTGACCATAATATCCTAGATTATTAAAACTCATGATCAGAGAGTCTCAGATAAGTAGAACTCAGAGTTTCAATCCAGTATGACTCTTGGTTATAGAGTTTCAGTCCAGTGGGATTCTTGACCATAGAGTTTCAGACCAATGAAATTCTTGATCAGCCATTAGATCAGATAGAAACTCCTAAGGTGTATGACCTCATAGGTCCGAACCTAAGTCGGTAGCACAGAAATCAATTTTTATACAAATCGAAGTGACCATCTAGCAATGGTACTCGACGTCTGGATAGGTCGAATAATCGCAATCGCAATATTCAGAACCTACGCGAATATGGTTACCATATAATTCATTCCTATGATCTTTGTGTAATAGATGACTCAGAGTTAGACTGTCAACCCTAGAAAATAATTCATGTCATATCTCAAAGCAATTAGTCTCATGACTCCTCACTAAAACTACTCTGGCCAAGGTTTTGCTAAATTAAAACATAATTGAACACAACTCCTGAAATTAAGAGTGGTCAATTCCATCTTGATACACGCACCGACTCCAAAAGTACTTAATTGTGTCCAGAAATCTTCCATCACTGAATTAGAAATTCAGATAGTCCGACATCAAAATACAGTGAGTTGCTTGAAAGTCACTTTGGTGATCTCAAGTTGGAAGGACATTTATACCCATATTCCATCGAAGCTAATCTTGACAGAAAAAAAGCCTCGAAGTTGATCATATTCAGTGCAGATGTACTCATACATCTCACTTGCATGCCATATCAGTATCTCAACACTCCTTGGTTATGAGAACAACCAACCTATATAGCACACAATGATCTATACTTGATAAACGTTGTCATCCTAAGTAACAACATATCATTTGGTCGTAAACTATTTAAGGACTAAATGACAAATCCTCATTTACCGAATCTAGATAGTCCTAAGGACTTCATCACAACACAGGAATTCATTAGAAGATAATAGAATTTATGATGAAAAATACTAAAATAATTTTTATTAATTTATAATTCATATAGAATTATAAATATATGGCCCAACCATCAATAGACTGATGATTGGCTTTGGGACACATTTTCAACAATCTCCCACTTGGACTAAAACCAATCGGCGCAGTATCTAAAACCTATCTTCGACTTAAAGTCGTCAAACTCCTTCACCACAATAGCTTTAGTGAATGTGTCAGTCAGATTTTTCTTTCCATCGATCTTCTGAATGTCGACGTTACCTCAATCCACAATCTCTCGAACAAGATGGTAGCAGTGCAGAATATACTTCGTCCGCTGGTGTGCCTTTGGTTCCTTCGCCTGAGTAATGGCTTCAGAGATGTCGTAATAGAGCAGAACTGGACCATCAAGGAAGGGTGCTACTTCGAGCTCAGTGATAAATTTTCTTAGCCACATCATTTTTTTGGCAGCATCTGATGCAGCGACATACTCTGCCTCACAAACTGAATCAGTCACAATGTGCTGCTTGAAACTCTTCCAGCAGACGATTCCACCATTAAGGGTAAATATATATTTCGATACACTTTTGCTATCATAATGATCGGATTGAAAATTGGAGTCTATGAACCCCATAAGTTTTAAGTCCGATTCATCATATACAAGCCACTGGTCCTTAGTATTTCTTAAATATTTCAAGATGATTTTAACAACCTTCCAGTGATTTTCTTCTGTATTATATTGATATCTACTCACTACACCTAGTGAGTATACCATATCTGATTGCATACATATCATGGCGTACATTATAAAATCCACTGCTGAAGCATATGGTATTCTATTCATACGCTCTCTATCTAGAGGTATTGTTGGACAATCCCTCTTTGAAAGAAAAATTCCATGACCTATCGGTAGATAGTCTTTCTTGAAATTTTTCATGCTAAATCATTTCAGCACGGTGTCAATGTACGTAGATTGGAACAATCCAAGCAACCTTTTAGATCTATTTCTATAGATCTTCATCCCTAGAATGTAGGAAGCTTCTCCCAGATCTTTCATGGAGAACTATGATGACAGTCAGATCTTTATTCCTTATAATATAGGGACATCATTTTCGATTAAGAGAATGTCATCCACATACAATACTAGGAATACTATTGCTGGATCATTAGCCTATTTGTATATGCAGGGCTTCTCTTCATTCTTAATGAAGCCATACATTTTGATTGCTCTATCAAATCGTATGTTCCAGCTCCGAGATGCCTGCTTTAGTCCATAAATGAACCTCTGAAGCTTACACACCTTAGACTCATCTATGAATATGAAATCTTCAGATTGTATCATATACACCTCTTCATCCAGTTCTCCATTCAGAAAAGCTGTTCTCACATCCATCTACCAAATTTTATAGTCCAGATGGGCAGCTATAGCAAGCATTATCCAAATGAATTTGAGCATTACCATAGGAGAGAACGTTTGGTCATAGTCAATACCATAACGTTGACGATATTCCTTAGTAATCAGACGGGCTTTATAGGTCTCCATCTTTTCGTCCGTGCCTCTTTTTCTTTTGAAGACCCACTTATATCCTATGGATTTTATCCCTTCGGATGGATCAACCAATATCCATACATCATTGACCTTCATAGATTCCATCTCGGATTTTATGACCTCAAGCCATTTCTTAGAGTTGGATCTTTGCATTACATCCATATAGGTGATTGGGTTCTGATCGTTCTTATCGAGTTCGATAGGATCTCCATCCCAAATCAGAAAATCATAGTATCTATCCGATTGACGTGGTACTCTATCAGATCTCCTTAAGGATGCTTCTACAATAGGTTCTGGATCTGATCTAATCAGATCCAGCTTAGGTTCAACAACTTGTGTCCGTTCTTCCACCTATCGTACTTCATCAAGTTCGCCCTTGGAGGCATTAGTTTCTTCACCAACAAACTCCTTTTCTAAAAAAGCTGCCTTAAGGCTGACAAACATTTTTTGCTCATCAGCAAGGTAGAAGTAGTATCATTTAGTTTCTTTTGGATAATTTATAAAACTACACTTATCAAACCTAGGTCTAAGCTTGTCTATCATCAAACGTTTGACGTAGGTCGAACACTCCCAAATCCTAAGGTGTGAAAGCATTAGCCTATGCCCTATCCATATTTCATATGGTATTTTATTAATAGATTTACTCGGAACCCTATTTAGAATGTAACAAGCTAACTCGAGCGCATATCCCCTTAGAAAGATCGGCAAACCAGCAAATTCCATCATGGATCGAACCATGTCCAAAAGGATCCGATTTCTTCTTTTAGATACACCATTTGTTGTGGTGTTCCAGGAGGGATCCATTGGGAGAGAATCTCGTTCTCCTCAAGATATGTCAGAAACTCATTGAAAAGGTACTCACCCCCTCAGTCAGATCGAAGAGTTTTAATACTCTTCCCAATTTGCTTTTCTACCTCATTTTAAAATAGTTTGAATATTTCAAATAACTCCGATTTATGCTTCATTAAATAAATATACCCATACCTCGATAGATCGTCTGTGAAGGTTATGAAATAAAAATATCCACCTCTGACACTTGAGCTCATGGATCCACATACATTCGAATGTACTAAACTCAAGAGTTCAGTGGCTCGTTCATCTTTTTCAGTAAAAGATGACTTGGTCATTTTACCAAGAATACAGGACTCACAGGTCGGAAGTGATTCATAATCACTAACCTTAAGAATTCCTTCTTGAGCTAACATATTAATTCTATTCTTGTTAATATGACCTAGCCTATAGTGCCAAAGGTAGACATCAAACACATCACTAATTCTAGGGCATTTACTAGAGGATTGAACCACATTAATAGGCATAAAAAAATAAATAAATTTTATTATTTAATTATTCAATCAAAATTATAATACCATTCAAAATGATATTATAAAAAAAAATTTATTGATATTTCAAAATCATTCATGACCAAAAGGCCTATAGAAATGATATTCAATAAGAAAGTTGGACAATAATGACATTCATTAAGAATAACTTTATTTGAATTAATTACAAGGTTCATGATTCCTAAAGCTAGAATTGAAACTTATCTTCCATCTTCAATGTTCAGAAACCTCTCGCCTTGATCAAATCTCCTACTGACCTGTAAGCCCTGCATAGAATTACAAATATGATAAGGGCTTCTAGTATCTAATACCCAGATAGTAGAATCAAATAAGAAAAAATTGTAAGGTGTTATCATATAATTACCTTGCCCAGCAATCGCTTGCTTCTTTCTCGATCTGTTCGGATCCACGGGGCAATGTACAGAGGACAGTTCCTCTTCGAGTACCCATGCTTCTTGTAGAAGAAGCACTCTGCCTGGCTCTGGTCGGGCTTGCACTTCTTGGTCTTACCCTGTGCAGTCGTCCCAGCATGTGGCCGCACCTTCTTATTTTTCTTCTTCTTATTCTTCTTTCCTTTCTTAAAGGATCAACGATCAGAAGAAGACCCTCCCACTACATTCACCGTCTTCTTGTGGAGTTGGTGATCCTTCTCAAAGTTCTGTAGCAACCCCAATAAACCATGATAGTTCACTGCAGACTTTGTCATTCTAAAATGAGTTAGAAAGGGGAGGAAGGACTTGAGCAAAGAATTAAGGATCGTATCCTTACCAAGCTGCTCATGCAGAAAAAAGTCCAACTTGCTAAGACGCTTAATCATCTCGATCATGTATGATACATGATCGATGACTGAGGCCCTATCCTTATCCGAGCATTGAAAATGGCACAACTTATTTTGTGCCTTTCAACGTCGTCCGACATGCCAAAAGAGTCCTTCAATATTTGAAGCATCTCCTGTGGTTGGACATTTTCAAACCTGTGGCTGAACTCATCAGTCATTGTCGTTAGCATTATACATCGAATGGTGGTGCGGTCATTGAGCCACTTCAGATAAGTATCTCGGACTGCTCTCCCAGCATTCAAGGCTGGCTCCTCAGGTGCTCGATCCATTACTACATAAAGGATCCGCTCATGCTCCAGGATGATTTTTAACTTACGATACCAGCTATCATAGTTGGATCCCATTAATTTGTCATGGTCTAATAATGATCGGAGCGATAGATTAGTGGCCATGTCTGCACAAAAAGAAAAATCAAACCTAATTAGTATATGAATTATTAATCCTAAAGACTTGAACTTCAGTCTAAAGGTCCTTCCACTATTTTATACAATTGGTAGCCTCTACTTTTAATTTGAGAAATTACTCTAATTTCTCAGTAGGTACTAGAATCTACATAGACTACACATGAGCCCAACTTTGGTTGGTCAACCTATGTGCACTTATGGATAGATTCAAAATCAATTATTTTTCTAAACAACTTCTAGTAACATTGATTTTGCCCCATAGACTTAATCAGTAGGCTTTGGCCTCCACTAAAAAGGTTCGGTTAGGTCCAACCATTAACATGACCATATTTGATCTTATCTAACCAATAAATGATCAAGTCCAACTTTGGTCGGCCAACCTAACCACCATAAGAAAGATTTAACCAAATTATCATTTTATGAATGATAATTTTATTAGTCAATAATCACCAAGCCTTTGGACCTCCAATGATCATTATACTAATGAACCCATTATCACTCAACTTAATGAAAGGCTATGATTTAGTTATCTATATAACTATTTTATTTTTAAGGATCTAATAATTTTAGAGGATTTAGTTAACCAATTTAAGAAAATTTTGTGAGCCAATTTTGATCCTTCCATTGACTTCACAAAGTCAGAAAAGAATCTAATCTAAACTGGCATTAGGAGCACCTAAATCAGTCAGACTAATTTACTTAATAGATATGGGTGAGCCCGTATCACCAAGTGATCTAATCAAAATCTAACTCACCAACATGGTCAGGTAAATGAGATCAGTGAAAGAGATATGTCATTAACTCGTCAAAGATCGAATCAGTGCGAGTAGCTTCCAATTAAAAACCATTGGACAAACTACCAAACTTACCTTAGACACCATCTGATTCATTAGTTTTAATTTGATCAATCTAGCAATTTTAGATTCGACCGCGTAGCCTTGAATCAAGTCCATTTGATTTTTGTTAAAGGCATGGACTTGACCAACTACAACTATTGTAATTGAGTTTATAGAGTCCTTGACCTAATCTAAATTAACATTTAATTAGATTTGATCAATTACTCTAAATTAGTCCACCTTTTAACTAACCTTAGGTCTAACCCAATTTATGAACCTAATTCAGCTAACACCCATAAGTTTATGATTAATGACTTAGAATCTTAATTCATAATTCTAGATACTAAATTATTATACTTAATTTTTAATTAAGTTTATGGGCTAAGGGTTAGGATTCAGCATTTTGAAAATATTTTTAATTTTGAAAGATTCTTTACAACTTAGCATTATTCACCAATTGAGTTGACTTATTTTAAAATTAAATCATCTCAATTCACAAACAATACTAGTTGTAGGATTTAATCTAAAACTATGTATACTATATAATTATGAAATCATGAATCAAATATTATTTAATATGCATTTATGATCATAAATCAAATTAAAGCCTAATATAATTAAATCATAAAAATATTAGATCAAATCTAGTAATTTCATGATTAATGATATAAATCAGCAACGTACCAGGATAACCTTTTTACTATAGGGGGTAAACCCTACAGCAGGACAACTTGCAGTTCGTGCGATCTGGATTTTAATTTTTTAGATCTAATTATTCTAATTATTAGATCAATATTTAGATCAAATTTAAATTATTAATCTAAAAATGTAAGCATATCATGTTTAAAGAACTTTGCTCTGATATCAATTGAAGAAAATAGTATAGTGTTTGCTATGCTACTTTCGAAAAATATTTCAAAAATAGCAATGATGCAGTAAAATATAATTAATTTAATTAATTATCTACTGATTATATTAGATTATTTAACCCTACACATTAGGATCTAAATATAATATGTATGCATACATCAATAGATCTGAAAATAAAACTATGTAATAAACTATTTACTACATCTACTTATTCAGAACATAATATCTTTTCGTGGATAGTCGATCACCATAATCTAAGTCTACTAGATAATGCTCTAGTATCACATCATAGCCGTATACATGTCCGACCTCTACGGTTGGTCCACACGGAGCTCCTGATCTCAATCAGTCCCATTGGAGTGCTAGCTCATTATCGAAGCCTTCAATGGCTGATCATGATTGATTCGATCGATCGTATACTTTCTAATTTTTTAGATATTTTAAAAAAATAAAATATAAATATTGAAGGATGATGAAGATGTGTTTCAAATTTGATGGCAATCTGATGCTCACAGCACTCGATCTCTCCATCCGAACCCAAATTCCCAAATCTAGAATTTCACTTGGCCCAAAAACTCTGATACACTAAAAATCCTATCACGCCCTCTCTGTGTAGAGTTTTTCTATGAAATAAGTTTTCATGGAAAGATAACTTTTAGATCTATAATTCCTATTTACATTATATCTAAAAATAGGATATCCTTAGAGGTGAAAATCATAAGAGAAGAGAGAAATGAGGAAAAAATAAAGTGCTGCAAGATCCTGTTCACCTTCACTTCGAGATTTTTTTCACCCAAAACTAATGCCCAAACACTTTGAAATTGCTAACCCCTTCTTCTACATGCACAAAAATTTTCATAATTTATTGACGTGAATACCATGGGAAAACCGTATGATAAATGATAAGGATCAAATGGTTGAGAGATTTTAACCACTCACTTAATTTCAAAAATCAAATGAGCCTCTTATCCTTATCCAACGCCCCCTTCCTTGTGTTTAACATGCAGAATGACACTCCTTCTGCGTGCACATTTTATTTCTCAAAAAATATTCGACAAACAAAAGAAAGGGCATGGGAAGTAGAGTGAAAAAGTCAAAAATGGTGGACGCATAGGAGAATTTGAATTTAAACTTCATTTAATTTGATCATAATTGGTTTCAACCAAACCAATTAATCTGGACTCAATTAAACCAGGTTAAACCCAACCAAATTAGGCTTAGCCTAATTCAATAAAATTCTAATCAAATTAGAAATTAATTAGATCTACGTTCTGATCAAATCAGGATCAAAACTTCCTTAGCGATTAGGTCATCTCATGACCTGATTGGGTCAAATACAATCAAATCAAATTCAATCAGACTTGATCAAATTCTCATCGCTCAATCAAATTAAGATAATCAGCAATCAAATTACTAATTAATCTTCTTAAAATATCTGAGTCCAAATTGAATGGATTATTAGGCAATAGAGTCGTATCAACATGAAACTCTTGAAGAGTCCTAAATCAGTGGAACTCTTGAACCCAGTATCCCAAACAAATCAAACTCACGATCATAGAGTCTCAGACTAGTAAAACTCTTAATTAGAAAGTCTCAAATGAGTAGGACTCAGAGTCCTAATCCATTAGGACTCTTGGTCATAGAGTCCGAGTCCAGTGGGACTCTTGACCATAGGGTCCTAAATTATCAGGACTCATGATCAAAGAGTCCCAGATAAGTAGGACTTAGAGTCTCAGTCCAGTAGAATTCTTGATCATAGAATCTCAATCCAGTGGGACTCTTTGATCAAGAGTCCCAGACCAATGGGACTCTTGATCAAAGAGTCCCAAACAAGTAGGACTCAGAGTCTCAGTCCAGTAGGACTCTTAGTTACAGAGTCCCAGTCCAGTGAAACTCTTGACCACAGTGTCCTAGATTATCAGAACTCATGATCAGAGAGTTTCAGATAAGTAGGACTCAGAGTTTCAGTCCAATATGACTCTTAGTCACAGAGTCCCAGTCCAGTGGAACTCTTGACCATAGAGTTCCAAATCAATGGGACTCTTGATCAGCCATCAGATCAGATATGAACTCCTAATGTGTGTGACCTCACAGGTTCGAACCTAAGCCGATAGCACAGAAATCAATTTTTATACTAATCGAAGTGACCATCTAGCAATGGTACCCAACGTCCGGATAGGTCGAATAATCATAATCACAATATTCAGAACCTACGCAAATATGATTACTGTATAATTCATTCCTATGACCTCTGTATAATAGATGACTCAGGATTAGACTGTCAATCTTAGAAAATAATTCATGTCGTATCTCAAAGTAATTAGTCTCGTGACTCCTCACTAAGACTATCCTGGCCAAAGTTTTGCTAAATTGAAACACAATTGAACATAGCTCCTAAAATCAAGAGTGGTCAATTCTATCTTGATACACGTACCGACTTCATAAGTACTTGACTGTGCTCAGAAACCTTCTGTCACTGAATTAGAAATTCAGATAATCCGATACCAAAACATAGTGAGTTGCTTGAAAGTCACCGTGGTGATCTCAGGTCGGAGGGACATTTATACACATATTCCATCGAAGCTAATCTTGACATGAGAAAAGCCCCAGAGTTGGTCACGTTTAATGTAGATGTACTCATACATCTCACTTGCATGCTATATCGGTGTCTCGATATTACTTGATCATTTATTTATAAAGACATATACTATAATTCCACTTCTATATGATTTATAATTAATAATTATTTGAAATCCTTAACTTTTACTTAGGATAAGACTAAATCAATAAAATCCACTCAAGATATGACTAGAATTTTTAATAATTAATTAATTAATTAATTTAAAATTTTTAATAATTAATTAATTTTAATATTTATATACATTATTGGGATTCCATACCAATGTTAATAAGGAGAAAGACGAAGGTGATGGCTCGGGAGATGGCGGGAGCGATGCCAATAGAAAGCCGTAGGAACATGCAGAGTGTGGAGGTTGGGGTTGGGCTGAAGGCTATCCTGACATCATGCAAGATTAGTGGCTTGGGGTATGCTGATCCTGTGAGGGGAACCATCTTCTCTTGTCAGCTTCCCTTGACCAAGCGTACCTCCTGCAAGGTATAAGATGCCGGCAAAGGTAGGCCTTCAAGTCCTTCACGAGGTAATTCGGCTCTTTGGAATTCCTCGATTGAACCCATACAAAGCCTTCAGATCCATATAATTTGCACAAAAAAAAAAAAAAAATTTCTTTCAACCTCATGCAAGCATGGGCGGTGTGCACGAGGCTGCACCGCCTACGGTCACAGTGTATTTTCCCTTTGACCTTTACGAGGTGATGGCATTTCATGATGTAGTTGTGGAGGCCTAAATTAGCCTCTCCAAGGCTTACTCGAAATGAGTTTATATAAAGATTATAAGTCTAATTTTAAATATAGATTATAAAATCAAAATCTTTAGAAGAAATAAACTTTCTTTCTAAATTTTCTTCTCTTGGTCCCTCCCTCTCTCTCTCTCTCTCTCTCTCTCTCTCTCTCTCTCTCTCTCTCTCTCTCTCTCTCTCTCTCTAGTTTTTTTCTACCCAACTAAAAGAAACTTTTCGGTCTCATCCCCACAAAAGCCATGTTTGTGGCCAGAGGCCTTGGGTTGAGGGCTGGGGGGGGGGTGTTCATCGTACCTTGAGGATAATGCTGCCGCATATCTACTTAGGGGGTAAAATTCATTCTTAGGATAGATCTGCCATATCCATCCATTCCAAATATATCTTTCTTATTTTCCTTCTAATTATATTATCTAAATTTTAATTATTATAAATTACTTGAAAATATTGGCACCTAACTTTTCCACCAATCTAAGAACAAAACTGAATTCGCTAATATTTGCATATCTTATTTATTATAGAATTTACATCTAAATTTTATAATTTCAGAATATCATCTCACCAGTAGTTCTATTTATTTTTCACGCTTTGAAATCCATAAAAAAATCTTGCATTTTTTTTTATATCTATTTTATATTGCAAAATCTTGAAAATTATTGAAAAATATTGAGAAATTTGTTATTATATGCATAAAATTTGGCTTAGACCCTACCACCAAGAGCTAGGAGGTGAGATTGGCGTTCATAATTTTGGATGAAAAAAACAACTCAGGTCTCCATTATGGTTTTCATCCAGGCCCTTATGCTAACATTTAAGATTTATTCATCAGTATATACAAGTTCCCATTTGTTTGATCATGTGCACGCGCACATAGACTTTGACGACGATTAGTTTCTTTTCCCCATGCCAATCCTCCCATCTTGGTGCACTCACCCATGCTTAATTTGTAATCCAAATTTATCTTCATCCAAGATGTCTCACGCCAAATATGCTGGTCTTTTATCCGTACAGAGGGATCCCATCTTGGACCGACTGTTGAACCACAGTTTGCGTGTTAAGTTGGTTTGGTATCTTCCTGCTTTCGGATCTACTTTTGCTCCAACCGAGAATTAGACATCTCTTGGGAATTTGTAACTCCGCTCATTGGGCTCGGTTACTAAAACAAGGAGTCTGAAAGTTCACTAAGAATAACATCCTGAGCTCACTCTTCGTTCAGTATGCTGAGCACAAAATTTTGAATTGATTATGGGTAGGGTTAAGCATGGATTAACTTAAGAGTGAGCTCGAGACTACATTTAACCTGGCCTAACCTGTCCAATTTGCATCCCTTGCCACAGAGAAATAGCAGCATCGTCAAATGAATAACAGTTCAATTATTGGGTCTAAATGGTTTTCATATGGTTACATTGATGGATGCATCAAATGAATTTTTCTATAGATCATAGGCATACCACATGTTCTCTATATCACAATTTTGTTACACAGGCAAGCATGATCTCATGTTTTCGAGTACTAATTAGCTATGGAGAAATCTTGTGGAATGCTTGAAGGAATTGGGAGAATTTTGCTGTTACATGCTCTCACATCAAAGCATAAAATTTGTTTTATACATTCATGAATCCATCTGCCCATGCATCCATCCAAATACACTCTAAAAAGGTATTATTTCCTTCCCATCCTTGTCCCTCCAAATACGGTACGCAAAATAGTTCCGGAGTTTGATAATGTACTAGTTCACAGACTCCATTCTTCCCCCCTAATTATCCTAGATCCCATATATGATCCACTCATCTCTCTCATAAGGTTTTGTCCATGATGTTGACTTCTCCAGTCCAAGCAGGTGAAATAATGAAATCTGGAACACCATCGCCTTGCAGCCATCAATCCTTTCTCTGCAGGAGAACAAGAAAGAGGTTTCGTCTTGATATTACTAATTAGTACCATCGAGAAGTCTTAAATGACAATGGTTAATTAATGCATGCTTGCAGCCATCGGCTTTCGGAATCAGCACCAGAGATGGGTAATGTTGCTCGGCTGGAGAACCACAGCTACTGATGCGGTTGGAGAGAAGCCCCTGGAAAAAAGGACTTCAGCTTATCCGTTCGGCTGCTGGATCATACAAAAGCAAAAGGAAGGGTGTAAAACTAAACAAGATGATAGAATATCAATTTCACATCAAAAAAAAAAAAAATATTCAAAAGGTGGAGGGAACCAAGCAACCTTTCAAATTGGAGAATAAATTATCACCAACTTTTCTCCTCCCAAGCAACTAATGAAGCAATTTTTTCCCTGAGATTTCAGTAGTTGTGAGTCTGATTGCCAATTACCTCCCGAATTGCGTTTTGCATGTCAAAATTATTGGTATTTTTCCCTGAGATTTCGGTACCGTGGGTCTGATGGCCAATTTACCTTTCAAATTGCTTGTTGCACCTCCCAATCATTCCTGTTGCTTGTTCTTGTTGAAGAAGGATGAGAGAGAGACCCGTAACGAGACATCAAACTCTTTGAGAAAAAAAAAAGAAAAAGAAAATTAAGATCACATCATGAAACAACGCCTTATTGGGATGGCTTAAAAATTTGACCTCCTGATTATACAATATGCACTCTGTTTGAGCAATACGATCACATCAACAGATGCGGCCGAATGGACCTAAGCAATAGATCCGGCCAGCACGGTGCCATATATAATGCTTATCCCATGCCAAGAAAAGAAAATAAATAAAAAAACTGACATCACGGAGTAATCTGATCAGAATATGTACCTGAAAGAATGAGAATGATGCAAAGCAACACAGAGTTGGCAAGTAATCTCGCATCTCTTACTTGCTCAAGCAGATGTAATATATGGAGACTAGATTGTGATCCATTTCTAACTACAAAAACCGAAACAAGGAGAGAGAGAGAGAGAGAGAGAGAGAGAGAGAGAGAGAGAGGAGGAGGAATTGATCGTTTCAACATGGGTGATGTGTCATTGGACCAGAGGCCAGCCAGGCAGCTCTCGGTGATAGATTTTGTCTTGGAGAGTCAACTTGTGGAGCGAAGGGAAGGGTTGTTCTTTTTTTGGATGTAATTGGAGGCAGCGGAGAACTGCCATCAAGCACGATTGTTCTTCACCGGCACCTACCAGCCACTCTGGGAGAGACTCTGCTTCTCGATCATCGAGCTGTGCATGCTCCACGGCATCCACACCTTCCACATGCATCAACTTCTCACAACCATAGACGTCTAGGTGTTTGAGTGCAGGGAAGTTGGACACTCTCTCCAAACTTGAGTTGCGAATCAAGATCAATTCTGTAAGAGACGAGAGGTTTTGTACTTGTCTCAGGTCATGTGCATCTTCAATTCTTAATTTCTTCAGGGCGGTGGCACGACAGAGGAGGCTCTCCGGAAGAGACTTCAACTTCGGACATTTTGTTATGGACAATTCCTTGAGAGAAGGCAGCAATGATGTTGTCTGGTTGTCCTTCTCCTCCCACCCCCACCACCATTCTTCCCAATGAGGCATGTCTTCAAATCCAAGCGTGTTTAGTTTAGGAAAGTAGGAGGAGCAGCAAGAGCCCAGCAACAAGAATTCGCGCCCGATGCTCGTGATTGCAGAAGCACCATTAATCCAGAGGTAATCTAGTTGTGGCAGCATTCCCAGGGGTGGAAGTTGCCGGCATAGAGCACAATTCTTCAGATCTAGCCTTCGTAGGTTGCGGTGCGATGACGGGGAGGGTGTCATCATCCAACTGGGAAACTCATAGCCAATGTAGCCATCGATATCAAGCTCTTCAAGGCACGGTGGTGGGCAGAGCTCCTCAATGACCTCTCCCATTCTCTTGATTTCTTCCTCCTCGTAATCATTTTCACGAGGCTGCTGCACATCAGCAGAGCTGCTCGGTAGCGTGCAACTCATGAGTAGGTAGACAAGATGGGGCTTGGCTTCAAGTGCAGCAGCTCTTGCTTCAGCCCTATTTGATACCCTCTCCAACTTGAATAGTGTAAGAAACTTGAGTTGGGAGAGGGATTTCAACTCTTCCAAGGTGCAGTACCCCCCGTGTTGATGTCCCTTGTGCTCCTGCTTTCTATCATCTCCTACTCTAGATCTGCCGCCCTCGCTACCATTCACCACGAATCCCAAAATTGAATGTAGTTGTTGCAGTCTCCCTATTCCCATAGGCAGACCATCAAGTGGTGTATGCTCGACATAAAGATTCCTTAGACTGGTTAACCCGAGGACACTGCTAGGGAGGCTGTGCAAATACTCACAATTATCGAGCGTCAGGAATTGGAGATTTCTAAGATTCCCTATACTCTCGGGTATCTCTCTTATTGGAGTTGTACGGAGATCAAGACTTCTAAGGTGTACAAGATCTCCCAAGGAGGTCGGTAGATTGTCGATGTTCGTTCCACTCAAGTCTAGAACCCTTAAACTCTTCAGCTTCCTGAAGAGATCCTCTGGAAGATCATGAATAAGAGGGGTACGGAAGAATAACAAGGTCCTCAAGGATGCCTGTTCCATTATCAAGTCAGGTATGGTTTCTAAATTTTCATCTACAATTGATAAACGGCGTAGTTTTATCGATGATGACGACGACGATGACGCCTTGATCTTTCTTGCAAAGGCCTGTGCATCTCCGAGGAAGCACTCATCCTGTGCTACATGCTGTGCTAGAGATCGCAAGAGGTCATGCATCCTGCAACGTAGGTCATCGTAATATTCAGGATCTGGTTGTAGAAAGTTCCTTTGCACCAACTCCTTCCAATATCCTTCCACCACATTTTCCAAGAGTAGTGTATCGTCTTTGGATGTTACAAAGCCCTCCGCCATACAAATATCGACAAAAGCAATTCGAGCAATTTGGTAATCCTCAGGAAATAAGGAAAAGCAAGTGAAGCACTGCTTGAGAGGAGGTGGTAAATCCAGGTAGCTCAGGTACAATGGCCCCATCTCATCATTTGGAAGCTTCGTAAAAGACCATGCTGGGCTAGAAAGGACCTTTTCCCATTCTGATTGCCTTTTCGCCTTGGTTCGAAGAACCCCTCCAATAGCCTTGAGAGCAAGTGGAAGACCATCGCATTTCTTTACAATTTGCATCCCGACGTCACTTAACACATGCATATCTTGTTCATCCCCTTCCTCGAACACCATCTTGCGAATTAATGACCAACCATCCTCTGGAGACAACTTTTCCACCATATGAATGTACGTTGCCCCAATCTGTTCGGCAATGCTTTTATTTCTAGTTGTTATCAAAATTCTACCATCTGCCAAACCACTCTGCAAGGGCTTTCTCAATACCTGATCCCATACTTGTGCATCCCAAACATCATCCAAGATTAAAAAGAACTTCTTATTCGTGATGACTTGGCTGAGCATGGGTTCAAGCACTTCCTTCGCCTTATTCTTTCCAGGATCACCTCCAGCTTGTCTTATGATAGATCTCAGCAAATCGGACTCGGAGAAATCTTGGGACACACACAACCAAATCCGGGGCATTTGGTGGAAGTTGTCCCGAAGCTTCTCATCGTTGTAAATCTTCTGAGCAAGAGTAGTTTTGCCCATCCCACCCATGCCAACAATGGCAAAGACAGGAAAATTTTTTTTATGTTCCTTTATCAGTAGGTCCACCAACATCCTCATGTCATTCTCAATTTTGTCGCCTACAACTTCAAGCTCAACTAGTGGGGATGTCCTGCGGCTTATTCCACTCATATGGTGGTCATGACGAGGAGCAGGTGTAAGATTGAGGTCAGCTTTGTCCTTGGCAAGTTCATCAAGCCTACGGTTGAGATCTCTAATTCTTTTGCCAATCTTACAATGGAATCTAACTTGATGCATGCAAGCAACAGGAGGGTAGCAGCAACGTACCGACTCAACACAAGGAGATGAAGATGAGGATGAGTTTGAGTTGAGAAGCTTCTCACCCTCGATCCGGCATTCGTCGATGATATCGTCGGCATCGTACATGAGATCTCGCAGCTCGTTCAGCCAACGGTTGATGGCTTGGTTCTCGAAGCGTCTATTCTCTGCATCGGCGAGAACGTCCTGTATCCGCTCCAGCCTCCTATGGAGCTTCTTGATTTCGTCGGGCACACCCAAGATCTTGGCAGCCTCTTGTGTTGCAGAGGTTAATAGCATCTCAAACAAATTAGAGGCAAAGGCATCGGCAATCATGGCCATCTTTTGTTTCTCCAAGTGCAAGACAATGTGAGGATGGAGAGTAGGAAATATCTGGGTACTCCTTACGCTCTTGCAAAGACAACTAGTTATTAAGTGCTAATATCCCTCCACTCGTTCGAAACACGACAAGTGATACGGAAGAGCTATTTTGATCACTTCACTCCAAAGCAAAGGTGCCATTCCTCCCCCCACCCCGCGCAAGAAATAAAATTCCTTCTCAAATTCTCTCTCTCTCTCTCTCTCTACTTTTCTTTCTTCTGTGAAACCGAAAGAACCTTTCGGATCCCATCTCCACGCAATCATGCTTGTGATCGGAGGCTTGAGCTAAGCTATCTTGGTCCATTATACTGCCTTCTACTTTTCTTTTAAGCAGTTGAGGGAAGCTGACTTTTGGATGACACCTCCATACAATCAGGCCCAGCATACAAGGTTTCTGGTTGAGCCCGAGGAAAATAATGTCAAATATCTGTTCAAGAGAGCAAAATTTGTTCCCGGGAAAGTGTTCCTACATATATTGATTCCAGAAACATCTTTCTTATTTACCTTCTAATCTTATTATCTAAATTTTAATTATTTCAAATTATTTACAAATATTAATTAGCACCTAATTTTTCTAAGAGTCTAAGGATGAATTTGAATTTGCTAGTATTTGCATGTCTTATTTATTGTACAATTTACATCTAAATTTTAGTATTCTGAAGTAGCATGTCTCACGAGTAGTTTTCCATGCTCTGAAATCTGTGCAAAAATCTTGCATGAATTTCTTGTTATTCTTTTGACTTCTGTTTTACGTTCCAAAATCTTGAAAAATAAAAAAGAGATAAATTGGGAAATTTGTTAATATATGGGTGAAATATTCATGCTTGTATGATAAGTATGAGAGATTGGGATTTTTAATGACTTTATGTAGATAAGATGAATCTGAAGAATAAAGTACGTTGGTCAAGTTCTCAGTGAAATAGTCCTCCAAGACGATGAAACTAACGCTAGCAAAACTGACTTCTCCTGAATTAACCCAATATGCCCGACTTAGAACGTGGAAATTTGACTCAGACCCAACTACCAAAAGCAATTAGATGAGATGGATGTTCAGAATTTTGGTATTGAAAAGACCAACTCAGGTCCCGTCCAACGTCACGCTTTGACATGCCGAGATACGTTCAAAACCCCATTATGGTCATCACTCGGTCTCTTATGCCAACATGTGAGATTTATTCATCAGTTCATGCATGTTCTCATTTGCTTGATCACCTATGCATGCACGTAGGAAGGGTGGTGCAACAACTGGTCACTTCTATTACTGTATCTTGTTACTCCTTTTTGGAAAGTGCAATTCTATGTCATGAAACCTTATTTTTGTTATAGGCATAATAAAAAATAATGCATTGTTACTAGGAAAATGCGTCATACGTTAATGTGTTACCATACATAACTTTTTTTTTTTTCCTTTCGGCAAAACCATACATACCATTTAAAGGGGACGATTTATCTGGCATTCCCGGCCATGTGTCATCTCAAGCATAGGGTAACGGCACTAGGCCTGGGCCAGCATATGTGAATGATACCATACTTATGTTAGGAAACGTGGCCATTTCTAGTCGCATGTAATCTAGGTTCATTTGTGGGTGGTCACTCTCTCCGGCATCCATAGAATAATGAGTGCTAATGCCTCTCTACTCAACCGAAACATAATGAGTGCTAATGCCTCTCTACTCAACCGAAACACAACATGAGACATGGAAGAGTTTTTTTTTTCATTACTTCGAAACAAAGATGCCATTCCTTGCCTCCCCCAAGGGGAAAAAGGAAAAAGCAAAGATGCCATTACTTGCCAAAAAAACCGAAAGGATGCCATTCCTCGTCAAAAAAAATAAAGAAGGACAAAGTGCCGTTCTTTGCTCCAAGCTGCCAGATTGGGTTAGCTTTTTCTTTGGAAGGACATTTCAAGCTGCCTTGCTCCTCTCTGTGATTCACGTGCAGCTGTGGAAACAAAAATATTATAATCAAAAAATAAAATTTTTTTAGGCCTTGTTTGTTATTTTTTTTCTATTTCTATTTTTATAAATAAAAATATAGAATCCAATATAGAAAATATATTTAGTTATTTTTTAAAAAAAACTTTATTATTTATGAAAAAGTAGAGGTGTCAAATTTTTACTTTCACTTTTTTCAAAAGAGGATTTTTATCCCTCTCTCATCCTTTCTGTTCGATCTCTCCATGAACTCTACTTGATCTTGCCATGTTTGTCTTGAGCACGTCATCACTGTCAAGCATATCGACCTCTCCTACCTAGCCAATCAATTTGAGTCCGCCACCATCCTTCTCTGATGGGCCTACCTCTTCCTCCTCGCTTTCTCCCCTGGTCCACCTCCTCCTGTGCCTCTAACAAGCTCTCATTAGCAAAGACGATGTCACCTACTAGCCTTATGGTCATTCGGCCTTGAGCTGTCAATGGGCCAGGTCCAGGCCCCAGATCTAGGGATATTTATCTGATGGGTTTGGGTCTGGTACTAGCATCAGACCCGTTTAATAAATCATAATATAAATAGATAGGATCTGAATATTTAATATCCAAATCTGATAGATTCGAGATCCGAATAATATAATATAATAATATTATATATATATATTAATATTATTAATATTAATATTAATAATATTAATATAATATAAATGGTCGGATCCTCTCTTTCTCTCAGTCTCTCGATCTCCCTCTATCTCTCTCTCTCATCGATGGCTGGACCCCCTCCCTCCTTCTCTATCTCTCAGTCTCTCAATCTTTCTCAATCTCTTCCTCCCCTCCTCTCTCGCTCATCGGTGGCCAGACCCCCTCTCTGTCTCTCAGCCTCTCCCTCTCTCGATCTCACATGTCGACGGTCGAACGCCCTCCCTTTCTCCCCCTCTTAGTCTCTCAGTCTTTCTCTTCCCTCCTCTCCCACTCGTCGACGGCCGGACTCCCTCCCTCTCTCCCTCTCTCAGTCTCTCAGTCTCCCTCTCTCAGTCTCTCGATCTTCCTCTCTCGATCTCGCTCATCGGTGCTTGGACCCCCTCCCTCTCTCTCTCTGTCAGTCTCTTGGTCTCCCTCTCCCAGTCTGTCCCTCCCTCTCTCTCTTGCTTGCAGACGGTCGGACCCCCTCCCTCTCTTCCTCTCTCGATCTCGCTCGCTGGTAGCTGAACCCCCTTCCTCTCTCCCTCTCACAGTCTCTCAATCTTCCTCTCTCCCTCTCTTAGTCTCTTCCTCCTCTCCTCTCTCACTCGCCGACGGTCGAACCCTCTCCCTCTTTCCCTCTCTATCTCTCAATCTTTCTCTCTCTCTCTCTCTCAGCCTCTTCCTCCCCTCCTCTCCGACTAGATCTACTCGATCTCGCTCGTCGGTGATCGGACCCTGACACCAAGGCTGTGGATAGAGGAGATCCAAGCTACCTCTCCCCCGTCAGATCCATGCCCCCTCTACCTCGCATCGTCTCTGCCGTCTCTCCCTCTCCACGATTGCCCTCCACCTCTCCCTTTCCACCGCTGCCCTTCACCATCCCGACTTTTTGGAATCAGATATTTTTTTGAGACTTTGAATATGAGTTTCAGATTCTGAAATCGGATCCAAATATTCGAGATCTATTAGGATCCGGGTCTGCTACTTCAAGACTAGATCCGTGGATATTCGGATGTAGATTTAGTATCAGTAACTAATTAGATTAGGTCCGAATCTAAATACTCAAATTTTGATTCAAACTTGACCGTAATTTAGGCAGCCACGATTGGCCAGACTCTTGGTGAGCACCCCAACCACAAAGCAATCAATAATGCTTTGACCCCTTGCTAGCTCCTCCAAGCTCTGTCTACTAGCCTCAACATATAGCCGAGCAACTCCTCTCATTAAAAAGAGAAGAATGAAGCAAATATATTTTTTGTTATCAAAAATTCTTAAAAAAATAAAAACTAAAGTGCTTCCTTTTTAAAAAACAAAAAATACGATAACGATCGCATGTTCAGCATTAGAGAGCCACCAACCTACTAATCGATATAGCTCTTAGCTTCATACATAATAAATGTATAGGAGAGAGAAACCACTCATCTCTCTACATAATCACCGATATTTCAAAGACAATCAGAGAAAATAGTATCCTTGCCATGTTATCAGGAAACTATATATGTCCATTCCTGATCTTAGGAGTGGACTTTTGAAATTTAAAATCCACCACCCATTAAGGACTTTTCAACTAGGTATAAGTGAAAAAATTAGAATTGGTTAAAGAGGAAATATTTACCATTTCTTAACTAATTAAGTTTCTTCTTAATTAAAATCAATTAAAAATCTCTTCATGTTGTTCCCAATTTTAGGAGTTGGACTTTAAAATTCAAAATCACGTGCCTATCAAGGACTTTTCAAATAGATATAAGTGAAAAAAATTATTATTAGTTAAAAAGAAAGGATTTATCATTTCTTAACTAATTAGGATTCTTCTAAAATAAAATCAATTAAAAATCCTCTCTTCTATTTCTCTCCGACAATCTCAAGTTAGCGAGATTAAGAGATGAGCTTCGATGCCATCAAAATTTGGTAAGAAGAAGAAGGTAAAGATTCTTGATGAAATCAAAACGGATAGAATTGAATCAAATCAAAATGCACTTTATTTTCTTTATCTATAGAGAGATTTGTTTGTTGATGTTTTTTTTTTATGTGTTTTCTTCTCCATCAGATGAGCCAATCCACAAAATTAAAAGCAATGCAAGCTTGATACATGATGAGAGCAATGGTTTTCTGAGGGTGTAATTCTTGGTTTATTCTATCTTTTTTTTTTAGCTTTTCTTTTTTCTCAATATTTTAAAAAATTAGAGTTTGGAGATTGTTGATTTGCTAGATAAATTTGAATTTTGAACTTTAGGTTTTTGCTTGATTTTGTTTAAAGACTTTTCTCTCTCTTATCTTGCTAAAAACAACGATCCTTTTTGTTTGGAGTTGGATAATTTGCCCGTATTTATTTTCAAGATTTGATTTTTTTTTTTTTTTGGTTTTGCTTGCATTAAAAAGAAGAAGAAGAAGAAGAAGTCATTTTAGTTTTGGCACATGGGTGATGGTTGGTTGGGCATTTGCAGATGAACAAGGGTTACAAGGCAGAAAGCGGGCACCTTACCTACTACTCTCCTCATCTAGCGCCATCCCTTCCTTGGACCAACTCAAATAGTATTTATTATTATATATAATGCAACTATTTGTTCACATAATCTATTTGACAAAAAAAATATTATCTCTTCTTCAATAGAAAATATTTAAATATTTAAAATAAATCTATTTATATTCTACTTTTTAATATTTATTTATATTTATCTTGTTTTACCTCCGATTGCATCATGGGGGTATTCTACCTGTGACTTCATTAAAAAGAAAAAAAGGTATAAGAAGAATTTGTGTTTGTTTCTTTGTAAAAAAAGTATAAAACTACTTTCAAAGATTAAATATTTGAAAAGGGATTGGTAGGGTTAATGAACTTGTGTTTATGGTTGTCTTCATAACGAGTCATGGTGCAAGGAAGAGAGAATAATTTTTGGGCATCCAAAGTTAGAACTTCAATTGCAAATTCTTCACCACGCTAAAGACCTTGACTAAGGCAGGACTAGGATCCACTATTCTATGAATGGTCATCATCAAATAATAGCATTATTTCATGATATATGAAATATAACAAATATATAACAGGTTGAATTTCATGCAGAAAAAAACAAAATTTATCCCTTCCAAAAAGATCCGGCTAAAGCTTTGAGTGGGAAATAATGGCCGTTATTTCCATTAAAGAAATAATAAAACTTTAGTTTCAGAAGGTTTCTATTATTATTACGTGTTGCCAGCTTTCTTAAACCTTGGCATATGCAAGGCGACAAGAAAACCATGGTGCCAGTTTAAGAAAAGCATAGAGGCCCCCTCATCCAATTAGATGATGTACTCTGCTAGTCAAGAAAAGTATAAAAGTCTCCTCATCCAAGCTGATGCACTCATATCCCAAAAAAGAATAAAAAGCAAGATATCCAGTGAACCTACGACAGCAAGTGCAAATAAACAAGTAACGGCACCAGCTCATCTTGAGATAGACATGAATAGTGTAACACCCAAGTAAATATTATCGTGACTCCCTGTATGCTAATTATGGAATTGATGCATAAGACTAATATAAGGGAAAATTTCAGCAGCAAATGAATAAATAAATACAATACTAAAGTTAAATTATTAGAAAAAAAAAAATTAAAGAATAAAAATGCAGAATATTTATATGGTTCGGTTTATTAAACTACGTCCATAAGCAAAGAAGATATGAATGTTTACTATAGAAGAAAAGAAGATTATAGAATACAAAATTCTTCACAAGCAGTTGCTTCCAAACCATCCTATCTCTAGAACACTCAGTTACTCTCTTTTTTTTTATGATCATAAGAAATATATATAACAGACTAAGTCAATTTGGACTCAAAACTAATGTCCTACAATAATCTAGTTCGTTCAACCCATGAGGCTGCATCCCGGCATGCTTGGCTAACTAATAATATAATTCAAATAAAACAAATATAAATGCCGGAGGATGGGGGATTTTTTTTTCCCTCTGCTTCTCTCTTTTTCTTGTTACTCACTTCACTTACTCTATTTCAAGAAAATTTTCTTTTTTGTCTTTCTAGAGCATGTAAACTTAAGGAATGGTTAACAAATCTCAATCTCAGCTTGATCAAAACTTTTCTCATCATCTTTTCTACACCGGCATCTAAGGGCACTAGTACATGCACCATTATCTAGCTACAGCGAAGTGTAGAGTTTAATGTGACGTCGATGAAATTGAGATGATATTTCAATTTGCTCAAGCAATTACTGCAGCACCAGCAATTGGAGAACGCTTCTGTTGCAAGGAAAATATCTGATACACCCATTGAATACGCTAAAGTCATGAAGTACTTAAATAGTTGTGCTGACACCTTATGTGCAGTCCACTGCAATACCATTATAACTTGAAGTCTAGACATCAAATAATGCTCAAAATGCACTAGGAAATCAGACTTAGTTTATACCCTATTATTTTCATGACTTCAAGCACTCCTCATATGTGATAGCAATTATTTGCAGCAATTTTACAATGTTGACATTAGTGTGCTCAGCTCTACCATGGCTAACTATCCTTTGAAAAAACTCTACGAAAGCTAACCGCCACTTTTTTTTTTTTTTATGTAATTGAGTTAGAGTGACCTAACTCAAGAGAGCTTATATTAGAATAGTAAGTAGTTACACTTTAGGTAATAATTACAGGAAGTAGTGTAAATAAAGTAAAGCAGTTTTGGAACTATCAAGACATTTACAGAAAAGGAGAAAGGAAAATCACATGAAGATCAAATTGGTGCAAAATATTGCTTCAAGAGCTGCAAGTGATAGATATAGTTAAGATCCGGGGATCAAGCAAAAAGATTCATTCGATTTAGTAGTTGGTGTCCCAGTGACTCAGAGATGAAAATCTATTATTTTTGCTTTGGTAAATAAGTGAAAACACGCTCATTTTTCGTCGAGCTTTGCATCCAGTGTCGCCTATGAAATTAGTAAGCCTAATCGGGTGTCCTGTTTAATAAATCTTGAATCGCTGTACACATGGAATCAAGCCTATCGTTGTCGTCTTTGATGAAAGCTAACCGCGACTTCAACTTGTATTTAAGTCCCTCCCTTACATAACCAGGAGAGAAAAATGTAGAGCCAGGGAAGGATGGCCTGTATTCAATCCCTGCTTCTAAGTAAATTCAAATGAGTAAGCAATACATCTGCCCAAAGAGGCTACCCATCCTATGGGCACTTGGGGACTGCCCTCTAAAAAGGAATCTAACCTGATAGTGTCTTTAAATCAGCATACACCCTCAGTTGGTAAATCTGCTCAAGGTCTTTAAATGATGAACAAAACAGAAGATCACTAAGAACTGGAATTCAAATCATAAACTGTTGAGTATTGGGTTAATCTGAAGACCAGACTCGGCACTCTTCCTTCCTTTATCTTGACCGACACCGAAGCAAGCATTCTCAGCTTGGTTCCTTGTCAACTCTCTGTAACTATTATCTTTTTTTTTTTGAATTGAACTCTCTGTAACTATTATCATGTACATATATCTATCTTAATAAATTGGGTGGTTCAACCTCCTAGTTCATCAAAAAAAAAAAAAAACATCATTTTGGTGGTTTTTGAAGGAGTATGGGCTCCCGAGAGCCCTTGTGCTCTTGCTTTTTTATACTTCAATATCTTGTGTAGGTCATAACTTGGTGTTAGGATTTAACACCTCGAATTCGATCCATAAGAAGCACACGGTGAGGTTCATAAAAACGAGCGGAATTCAATGAGCCCAAGAATATCCTAATCGAAGTTTAGATGGAGAAGAAACGTGCGAAGAAGCCAACGAAGTAGAACGGACTATCGGGTGGGGCCTACTAGCCGGCGGTAGTGCAGGTCAGTAGCATGCTAGGCCATGCAAACAGAGAAGTAGGCATCGATAAGAACTTCGAACTAAAGATTTGCTTTAGCTCCTCTACTCTACTGTCGATTCAAAAGATGAACAACCCCCTCAAGTGGGCTCATTCAGGTTGCCATTCAACTCTTTAAATGGCCGACTTGGTATTCGTATTCTCAATGTCCCATACGAATATCATAGGATTGATACCTCTAAGCCTATCGAAGAAAGGTTGAAGAAGAATAAAAAACTCCTGGCATTTTTCTATTAAGTATGCTTTCCTACCTGATTCATTCCCTCCACTAAAGAAAGAGGTCAAAGCATTGACTTACAGGAAACTCGTACTAGAGATATTCTAACCGCCGAGGCACTCTCCCCAGCGACGACAGAGGAACCAACTTGCCAGCGACTTAGAGGCCTATAGGTTCGATAGTTAGCGAAGCCTCGCTGTCTTTGTTAGCCCGCAACCTTTCTTTCCCTAAGGCAAGGAACCCCCCTTCTCTAGAGCACTGCTGGAAGGGATTCGAGGGTAGAGGAGGTCGGGCATCCACTCCAAACTTCGTGGGAGCTTTCGCTAGCAATTCTTTTTCACAGCTTCAATAATAGCCTATCTTTTCTCTAGCCTAGAGCCGGCACTCCTCTATAGCTGGTCCACAAGCAAGGGTTGTAGGTCCATTACCGTCCGACTCTGGATGATTGGCGAAGATTTTAATGAGGAGGCACTTCAGATGAAGCAGGCGCCAACGGGCGCTGGGTGAGCATGCACGCGAGCATGACCCAGGCCCAACGGGCATGCGCGCGAAGGCCGGCCCAGGCCCAGGCAACCATGCATAGGGGATCCGAGCAGTTCTGGCTTTGGGTTTAGGCAAATGCAGGCGAGCACATGCACGAGCGAACATGCGTGAAGGAGGCTTCCATGTGATCTACGGTCTCTTACCCGTGGACCAAGTTTTTTCACGGGGTTCATAGGATGGTTTGCATGATCCAGCGGCCATGAAGGGCTACGGTCGCGATTCAAAGGCTAGGAGATACTGTTGGACTCGTATTAGGAGTTAGAGTCATGTTAGGACTCCTGTGGATGGATTCTGGGTCTATTTAAAGGGCTGCGATGCTGTGGACTGGTGAGAGACATGCAGAGAGGCTCTGGCAGTCACTGAGAGGAGCTCAGTAGAGTGCCGAGCATATGCAGCCCATAGAGCAGATGCAGGAAAAGTATCAAGGCAGAATAGAGTGTCGGGCAGAGCGAGGCAATGGCCATGTGAGTGGCTGTTTGGCATGATGTAGATGCTGAGGATCTCTTTGAGAATTTTGAGAAAATTTTTGTGAGAATAGCATCTAGTTGAGAGAGATTTGTGTACAACGATAGTAGAGAGTGGGTGTTCTCCTCTTGTACTTATTTTTTTCTTTCATAGTAGAGCATGCACGTCCCATGGAGCTAGCACTTAGGCTAATCCACATATCTGATTGTGTTTTTATTTTATTTCTTCTTTCTTCCTGCCGTCAACAAAAGAGTACCGAATCCTAAGATGATGGTATCTTGACCAGACATCCCAATAATTGGTATCAGGGCGAGTTGATACCATAATTGATATCAGAGTAAGTTGATACTACAATAATTGATATCAGAGCCAGATTGGTATCGGGACAAGTTGCAGCGGTGGCGATCAATATTAAAAATGGAGAAGATAGATGCAATCAAGGTGGAGATCAACCGTGAAAGATTGATCGATGCTCTCTTATACAAGGAGGAGCCATCTACATGGAAGATGCAAGCAGGAGTCCAATACGAGATGGAGCTATAGGTGGAGATGGATCAGACATGAGATGGAAGACTCAGAATGATGAGCAACGTTGCCAGAAGACTATCCCGAGCAGATCTCGAGTTAGGTGGAGCATGGCACATGATGGAGATGGGATCGAGTAGCCTGACTCGACTTCCATATTTGCCTATCCATGAGTAGTAGATGATTGCTCCAGGATATGGGGGCGAGAGGATTTAAAATCTCTCAAAATCAGATAGAGAACAAATGTCGAGTCGAGATGAAGATTATTAAGATTTAATATCTTGAATTCAACCCATAAGGAGCACACAACGAGATTCACGATGACAAGCGGAGTCCAACGAGCCTAAGAACATCCCAATCGGAGTTCAGATGGAGGAGAAACGTGCGAGAAAACCAATAGAGCAAAATGGGCTGTCGAGTGGGGCCCATTGGTCGACGACAGTGCAGGCCAGGCCAGTAGGACCAGTAGCGCATTGGGCCACGCGTAGGCACCAACTGGTGCTAGGCCGTGCCCAGGGCCAGCCCAGGCGGGCGCACGCATAAGCGCGGCCCAGGCCCAGACAGCCATGCATGGGGGATCCGGGCTATTCTGGCTTCGAGTTTTGGCGACAGCAGGCGAGCAAGCGCGCAGGTGAGCACGTGCACGGGCGAACACGCGCAAAGGAGGCTTCCACGTGGTCTACGGTCTCTTACCCATGAACTAGGTTTTTTCACAAGGTTCACAGGATAGTTTGCACAATCCAGCAGCCACGGAGGGCTGCAGTCGCGATTCAAAAGCTGGGAGACGCTGTTGGACTCGTATTAGGAGTCAAAGTCATGTTAGGACTCCCATGGATGAATATTGAGTTTATTTAAAGACTTGTAATGCTGTAGAGATGTGAGAGGCACGAAAAGAGGCTCTGGCAGCCGTCGAGCGAAGCTCGGCAGAGCGTCGAGCATGTGTAGCCCGTAGAGTAGATGCAGGTAAAGCATCAAGGCAGAGCAGAGTATCGAACAGAGCGAGATAACGGCCATGTGAGTGGCTGTTTGGCATGATGTAGATGCTGAGGATCTTCTTGGGGATTTTGAGAGAGCTTTTATGAGAGTGGCATCTAATTGAGAAAGATTTATATACAGTGAGTGAAGAGTGGGTATTCTCCTCTTGTACTTGATTTTTTCTTTCATAGTGGAGCTTGCATGTCTCATTGAGCTAGCACTTGGACTAATTCACGTATCTGATTGTGTTTTTATTTTATTTCTTCTTTCTTTTCGCCGTCAATAAAAGAATATCGGATTCTGAGGTGGTGATGTGCTGGCCAGACATTCTCAATAATTGATATCAGAGTGAGTTGATACCACAACAATTGGTATCAGAGTGAGTTTATACCATAATACTTGGGGATAAAGATCATGATCACGATTTGCTTTTATGGGCCAAGGAAAAGTGTTCTAAGTAGCGAGGATTGTGTTTTTTCTTTTTTTTTATGTAAATGAGTTAGAGAAAATCTAACTCAGGGGAAGTAGCGAGAATTGTGTTACCAAAGTTCTTGTGAGAGGGCATTGATTGGATTGGAATTGTGTGATTTGGAAGGAGGGAGGAAGGTGGAAATGTTCTTGAAGGAGTAGATGGAGGTGGAAGTGGTCTTTGCAAGGGAATTGACGGCATATAGTTGATCCTACACTGGCTACATGGAGGAGAACAAGGCAACCGAGAGTTTAGCCTAAAGGAGTTGATTGAAGGAGAGATGCAAATGGGAGAAACCATGCAAATAAATCTCCCTAATTGTATGCGAAGTGAAAGATTAACTCTCTCTCCCCGCCCAACAAAATGTACGTCGAAGCACTAATTGCACTGATGCAAAACCAATCACGGGTGTCTAATATTCTGGATCCACACTATTCATGACGATTTACAATATATAAAGAACCTATAAGTAATCATGCGTTTAAAAGGTGCAGTTCCTACATAACATGGACTGTACTCAGTGGTAAATGTTAGGAAATAAGTTGTAGATTATAATTGATAAAGCTAGCATAATGGTTGGAACTCAAATTATTTGAATGTCTTGAACCATAAATTGAAACACATGCTTTATCAAGCTAATCTTTTTTTGATTTATGTCCTCTTGGAGCATAAGTAGGCGATTCTAGAGAGTAGTTGATTTTTTATTTTTATGTAAATCATAATTTTAGGTCTGAATTTATTTATGATGCTCCGTTTATTGTTAATTGTCATATTTAGATGTATATAATCTGACTAACAGATTTTGAATCTGTTTTATTGAATGAGCTAGGTCTACATGGTGAGGGAAGATGATAAGAGGAGTTGACATTCCCCCATACGTACCTACCAAGAGAAAAGTACTCGAGACCCATTGTTGTTTTATGATGGTAGACGGCAAGGAGTCGCAACTGCATGTCATACTGGAACTCCCAACCAACTTTGGACTCCACTGGACCAGTGGTAGGACCCCTGGCTAGCTAATTGATATATAGCCTTCCTTCCCGACTCTTCCCACAAAGAATTAAGGGCCATCTCTTAATTTGTAACCGTAAGCAGTCTCTCATGGACCGCTTGACCGAAGCATAACCGCAGCTGCCTATGGGGAGGGGGTTTGGGGTTTGAATGCACCTTGCTTGAAGTCTAGGAGAACAGGTATTTGATGCTTTCATGATGGATTGGTTAAAAGCAAAACGCAAGATAAACCAATGAGATGATAATTGAGAAATACATGGAGGGAATTAATTTTTTTAAAAAAATGCATTTGGGTCTATGAGATCGAGAGATCACTCCAATTGTGATAAACGGTGATACTTTCTTACAAGAATTAATAATGAATACTTCCTAACTACTCCTTTTTCCTTCCCCGTTTAAGAATAACCGTTCTTCCAATCCTTTTCCTTTTTTTTGGTGCAATATCTTTCCAATTCACTTATTCAAGTCCTTGACATTATGGCCTTTTACAATCAGAAACATCCGTTATACTAGAATTTCATAAATAATGAGAATGTTATGAGAATTTCTTTTTTTAAAAAAAAAAAAAAAAAAAAAAAAAAAAAAAAAAAAAACTGGGTTATAACTTGGTTGCATTTCTTAGTTTAACTAAGCTATATCTCAAGGAACTTAACAATTTCACCATAAGGGAAAATGAAGTTCTTTCGCAATTTATCCTAAACTCTGTTGGCAGCTAGCTCTACAACTACAACCTTGAATCATACTAAATTATTTTTTCTTTTCTATCTTTTCTTCTTTTTTTTTTTTTTTTTTGGAAAGACTGAAAATTAACTTGGTGCTTCCAGCTGAGTATCCCACATTTGGAGTTAAAGAAATTTCATGGAGGACGGACAAGTTGTGAACAATATGTATAGAAAATAGCATCACCACATTGCGATGCAAAGAACAGGTCAATTTTCTTGAGTGAAAAACTACAGAGAAACCTGGAAGCGCTTTGTCCGCATTAAGGTGGTGTCATCCTCTCTCATAAATGCTTCAACAAACTATTGGAAATGAGGTGTGCTTGTTCTTTTTTTCTGAGATGTTCACCGCATTATCCTATATATATATCGTACATCCTTTTCTACATCTACATCTTCACGCTGGAAGGTAACTCTTTGCCATCGTGCATCATGGTTCGTGAACATCTTGATTCGGCAGTGCATTGCATGTTGCAAGGATTGTTAATTTTAGGTCAAACAAGTCGGATGCTATATTTTTACCAGCTTCTGATAGACACTTCAGTACATTAAGCCTTTTGATCTAGATTTTTGTTTTTTTTTTTTCTTTTGATAATAAAACGTACATTTTGTTATTAAGATTTCAAGAGAAAATTTTTGTTCTCCAAGATAATAACAAAGTTTTTCCATCTTTTCTATGGTCGCCAAATATATAGAATTATCCATGTGTATGACACACAGTGCAAAATCATTAGATAGACTGTTTTACTGAACATTTCACTCATTGAAATATGAAAAGCTGGGCCATTGGTAGTCTTGTGCTGGATCTGCACTGTTGCAATTGGGAACTTATGCTAGCTTCTTCTATAAGGTTAACATATGCAAGTTCATCTTGCAATATATTTGCAGCATGCAGCTACAGAAAACATATTACAGGCAATCAACTCGAATCATTAAGAAATATTCACCGTAGCAAAATCCTTAATGATATATACAAACATAAATACATTCATAGATCGGGGCAGAATAAGAAATATATGATCGTGTGTGTCAACCACCTACATTTATTAGGATGAACACTTTTGTACAACTTATGTAACATGGCACTAGGTGACATTATAATCTTAGTCCCTTCTCTCTCGTGTCCTTAAGAGTATCGAACAATCACTTCAGTCTCCAACCAAATAAATGAAAAAAAAAAAAGAAAAATTAACTTATAGCATCACAAGCCAAGAAGCAAGTGTCGTAAAATTAACAAGCACTTCCGAGTATCTTTTCTACCCCTGAGCTTCATTAATTAGTTAGAGTGTCTCGCTCTCCCCTATCTTTTGCGAAAGGAAGGACCCATTGCATCCATCCATGATCTCAAATCAGCTCCCCTTTGCCCCTCTACCAACTATCCCTTCATTACCCGCAAGCATCAAATACTTATCCCGTCTTGTCAGGGCTGTGCACTCGAATCCCGACACCTTCCCTATCTTCTCCTGAACGTGGTTAGCCACCTCACGGCTACTGCACTCCTTCCCATCGATAGAACTAGTGGATACCTTCTCCATGAACACCATCTCATACCATGGATACGGATTCATCAGAAAATAGAGCGGATCCAAACCCTTGAAGCCGCTGGCCGTCGTGCCGTAGAACATGTCGACGTGCACCTTCAACGCAACCGGCACGACCTCTTGGCTGATCAGCTCGGCGAACAGCGGGCTGAAGCGGAGGAGATACGGCTCGCGGCACGTCGTCCCTTCGGGGCACACCACAAGGTCTCCTCCTTCTTTGAGCACCGACTCCATCCTCTTCTTGTCGGCCTCTCGGTTCCTCGTCAGTCTAATGGTTCTGACCGGAGAGAGGAACTCCGAGACACGGCTGATGCTGTAGGTGGTGGCGGTGACATGGCGTTTGAGCGTGCCGGAGATGTAAAGGGGGTCGAGGAGAGTGCGGTGGTTGCAGACGTAGAGCTGGCCGTGAGATTTTCGAGAATTCTGGAGCTTTTGAGGTGGGGAGGAGGACGAGGTGGTGGTGAGCCTGCAGTATATGCCCACGAAGGCAAGGATTGGAGTGGAGATGGTGAAGGGGAGGAACATGAAGGTGATGGCTCGGAAGATGGCGAGAGGAATGCCAATAGGAAGCCATAGGAACATGCATAGTGTGGAGGTTGGGGTTGGCCTGAAGGCTATCCTGCCATCATGGAAGATTAGTGGCTTGGGGTATGCTGCTCTTGGGAGGGGATGCCATCTTCTCTTCTCAGCTTCGCTGGCCAAGTATACCTCCTGCAAGGAAAAAAGAAAGGCAATTATATATGTATGACAAGTCTCCATCAAAAAAATATATACGACAAGTCACTAACATAACTAGATCAGTACAAGTTTTGGTTCGTTATTGTAGGTGTCTGAGAACTACACCATTCATTAATGTTTTAGAAAAACTTGAATACAGGGTTGTTGATGGGCTAAGGAAGTATGCTGTTTTATAATCTATTTGTTACCATACATGATGGGAAGGGCTGGAATCTAGTAGCTAGGTGAAGCTAGCCTTGTGTTCAAGAAAATAACGAGGTGTAGGATGTTTTGGGAAAAATAATAAGGTGATATTACGTTCCTAGAATGATGGAGGAACTGCAGGAATTACCAACTTGCCTGCTTGAAGGTGTAGTGGTAATTTTAAGAAAGGATAACGACTATCAACATCCGTTGTTATGACTAAAACAAGGGATTTCGACATTTTTGTCCTCTTTTCCATGTCAAAGTCCAACTTAATCCTTTTTTTTTTTTCCTAAATATATTTTAGATGTAATTTTTCTATAAAATGGGACAAAATGGTCCCCTGTTGTCCATTTAGTGATTAAGTTTTTTTGATCTTTTAAAGCTAAGCAATATTTATAACCTTAGTCGATGCGACCATTAAATCTTAAATAAGGAGAGTGGAGATGCGGATCGCTAATTATAGAAGCATGCGTTGTTACAGCAGAAAAGATAAAAATTCCATATTTGTCTTTAATATAAAAATATCAAGGGAGTGCGGTTCAACGGACAAGATGGACCACTTTGTCCTAGTTATAAAAATTTCAAAACCTAGTTGGTCTTTTATAGAAAAAAAAAAGGACTGATTTGATCTTTTACCGAGGAAGAGGGACTAATATGTCAAATCCCATAAAATAAGTTGTCTGATATTTGTTGACACCCGAATGTGACTGTAGCAAGCATACCCTTGTGGGCTTGATTTTTTTTTTTTTTCTTGCTTTATAAAAAATCAAGTTAGGCACGGAACACTATTAGGCTGGCTTGGGCAATAATTTTAAAATTACTCAAAAATTGATTATGTTTTCTATCATGCATCTAAGTATGTACATATTTTTCAATATTTATGCTTATGCATGATTTATTGCTTTAAAAATATATTTATTTTACAAAAAAAATAAACATGACTCACATGCATGTGTGCATTAAATTATGCAATAATTTTGTTAAATCCTCTATGTGACTATACATGCGCTATATATACGCACAAAATAAGATAGGGATTGTCAGAAATGACTAAAATCAACCGCCAACCATTCATCTGAAGGGCAACTCCTGATGAAAGAAACATATAGAGTTGACAGCATAACAGGACTTTGATAGAAAAAATATGGATTCCTTACAGAAACTTACAGGTTTTGAAAATAGAACATATAAGTTTTCATAGATTTTTTGGGTCAGAAATGTATAGGTCTTAAAAATATTGTCTTGGCCATCTCGGCTATGCTATGTTTAAAATGTTATACATTATTTTTGTATCCTTATAAATAAACAGCCCTTCTCGTCAAAAACACAAACAAACGCACGCACGCGCGCGCATGCACATGCACACACACAGACACACACACACACACACACACACACACACACACACAGAGAAAGAGAGAGAGAGAGAGAGAGAGAGAAGAGAGAGAGAGAGAGAGAGAGAGAGGGAGTAACCTTGCAACGGGAGAACAATCTGTGATGATGAGAGTTGAGATGGCTTCCAAAACCAATAATACCTGCTTTCATCTCTTCCTCTCCCCCAAATAATTCCTTCGAATCCGTGCCCTCCCAGGTCTTACTCTCCCCTTCCATCAACCCGGTGTAATAGCCACCAAACTCCTTCAACTCCCTCCCCAAGACCACCTCCACGTCCAAATACTCCTTCAAGAACGATTCCACCATCACCCTCGGCATGCTACTAGCACACATCCTCTTCCCTCTCCTCCTCAAGGCCTCAAACCCTTCCAACCCCACATCCTCCAAGAAGAACTTGGGTAACGCAGCCCTCCCTACCCTAAAACCATCCTTCCTTAGCCCACAAAAGGCCACCATGACCATGAGCCTAAGCCCCACCTCATGGCTAACAAGACAGACCAAAGGGTATAGAAGCAAGAGTAGAAGACCCCTTAGGAACCCCCCTCCTTCCAAGGCCACAAGCATGAAGTACGGGAAGGTGGAGGAAGACCTCAAGAGCCCTCCTTCCACATCACATACGAGAACTTGGCTAGATAGCTTCTCTTGGGAAGGATCCTTGCACAATTTTACTTGGGTTGCATGGCCACTTCTGAGTCTCCTTAGGAGGTACCGGTAGAAGAGGATCAAGGACTTGGAGAAGGCCTTCAAATTCATTTTTTTTTTTGTTTTTTTTTTTTCCTCCCTCAACTTCTATGAGAACGCAAGAGAAAGTATGTAGTGTATATAACGGGATTTGATTGAAGAAAACACTTGGTTTATGAGAAAATTACACCAGTGGCGATGCACCCTATAGAGTAGTCTAGAAAGAGTGGCTCCAAGACCTCCGCCAATTTCAAACTTGAGCTGGCCTATTTCTGACTGAATCTTTGATTATGGACGATGGCCCACATCAACCTACTTATTAATGGCCAATTAACGATCCAGTAGAGGACACAGAGCAAGCGGTGAAGCAAAGTGGCACAAGCCATCCATCTGGTGGACCCATTTTGTTAGCTCAAGAGCTTATTGGCGTGGCAACACCAACCACCACATCAAAGTCTACTGGACACATGCCAACTACTCAATAGCTGAGTTGATCTAATATATATATATATATATATATATATATATATATATATATATATATATATATATATATATATATATATATATATATGTAGGCCTCCTAACTGGAGATTTACGTGTTCAATTATCTATGAGGTAGTTCCAAAAGATTTGATCACATTGAAGTCTAGGTGGAATGGTTTGTGTTTAATCGTTCACCAAAAGAGTACTTGCGGGCGGTGAGGAATGTTACTTGGGTGGGTTCCACCTAGGGTACAACAAAGGGTAGACCGTGCAAGTCAATTAAGTTGCCCTTTATTCTCCCTTGGCCTTTTGAACATTGTCCCAATGTTCTTTGAATAGTATTGTAGTAACTAGTTCTACGAGTTACAATTTAAGTAATGTTTTAACTCTTCAATTGCATTCCTATACCATAGTCAAGAAGTGATATATATATATATATATATATATATATATATATATATATATATATATATATATATATATATATATATATGCTTTTTAAATAGGTGAGTCGGGGCATGTGAAGCTGGACATGTTAAAATATAAAATCTCTACATAAGCATGTCCTACATTATATCAAAGAAGTTAACAGGAAAAATGATGTACACCCATTAACATTGCAAGAGAAAAAAAAATGAATAAGGATCTATTTGGTCGTTGTCGTTTTTATGTTCGTTTGCAAATTAGTGAATTTCATGTGAAGATTGGTGTGATAACATTTGCACCAAGCTTCTACTAGTTAACGTCTCGCTTCCATTTTGCCTCATGCTTTTAGAAGCAATTATCACTTAGTTCTGATATCCCTAAAAATTTAACTACGACCAAAAAAGTTTCATTATACTAAGCTAGTAGTTGTCGGATCTAGTACTTCTTTCTACGTCGATCGGCTTTTGAAAATGAATTCCAAAAACAAAGCAATACCAAACGGTTACTACTATCTTGTAATTTCTTAGGTCCCATGTATGGCCTATCTCACATACAATACCAAACGTTCAATTGGGCACCTCTTGCATAACCATTTTTTGGTTGTCTTCCCTCTCCTTCTGATCCACTTGTCTGACTTCAACTCCTTAAAATTCATTTTGCTCCCCAACGACAAAGAGCCACACAAAAAATGAAGTTTTCTATGGGTCCACGTTACATTGTGTCGCAATTGCTTATGTTTTTGGTTTCACGACACTAGTAACTGATCACAAATCGTGCGTCAAGGAAGCATTTATGTGGCTATAGTTGGAAACATGCTAAAAATTTAAAAAAGGCCATTACTTCATTGGGTCCATCCAACTGATTAGGGAAGGAATTAAAGCGATGGTTCTCCTACCTCTTAAAGGCTTATAGGGGAGACAAGGATTTCATTTATTGACTTTTTTTTTTTTTTGAGGGAAACTGATGAAATCTAAGATGCAGTATGGAGAGGGTTTTCTCTTTTAAAAAAATAAATTAAATTCTTCAACTAACATCTGTAATTAAGAACTTATCCAACCTTTCCTTTCTAATACCATATGGATGTGCAGAATCACATGCTTCTAAAACAAAAACATGGAGAAGTAGGGAATATATAGAAGCAAACTTTAGTGGGCAATTGGGCATGTTAGAACTTTGGTCAAGACCTGCAGTTCTAGATATAATACCATACCCGTGCAATGCTCGGCTAGGCAGTCTTGTCCTAGCCAAATTGGCTTGTAGTCCTGTATGTACTCCATCAATTGGGCTTGGTTAGCCAAGAAGGAAAGTAGATGAGTGAAACCTAAAGTGAGATGCCATCACTGAATCAATATCCCCATGGATGACTATCTTTTACTTAGAAAAGGGATTTAGGAAGACTGAGATACCAATTAAGTTGCCAACCAATTGAAGAAGGAAGGACCGAAAAAGAAACTGCAAACATGAAAACATAAAGATCTATGTTGTATGACATTAAGACCAACATCCACAACAAGAGGCAATGATGGAAGCTTCAATATAAGATAAATGAATGTAGAGTTATATTGGCAGGTTTCCTCGATCAGAAGGAGATCTCTCACAAACTCAACTAACAACGGTAAATCTACATGGCTCATGCTTAGTCAACAATAATAAGATTGGCTCCTTTGCTAATTTGATCGATCTATTGTTTGATTAGTGGAGCAGCCCACCTGCATTCTAGAATCTCTACAACATATTAAGACTATGCTTAGAAAAACCTAAAAATTAATATATGCACACACATCCAAACATGCATATAAAAAATCGATTCACCGACCGAACCCTGCAACAGGAGCCAAAGGCTCAAGAAGAGGCCTTGTTCTTTTACCAACATCTCAATACAAGACATCCTTGGCTCGCCATCGGTAATTAAAGAATCATAGCTTAAATTAGATATTGAAGGATACCTACCTCTCAAAAAAAAAAAAGAAGATTAGGATAAGTTACATTTAGGCATCAATCACCATTAGGCTTCAGTCCTTTTCATATAATATAGAGCTTTTAAAAGAAATCTCTGAAATTGCATACATCTACATTCTTTCATCAATTTCACCTCTCTATACAATGAATTTGCACGCCTCTTTAATCCAGACAAATTTCTTTATCAAGATCATGGCGATCCACCGATGTTCTCCTCTCCTGAACACAAGTGGATTACGCATGCCAAGTGCTACTGTTGTTCATGTTTGTGATGCATGGTAGCAGTTGCATGTGACAACAATCTACAATGTGGAAACCATAGCTTAATTATCCGGACAGACTACAAATCCAGCTACCGCGTATCCTTTTCTCTTTCTGCATTGAAAATTTCATGTGGTCCTTCGCAAGGCATCATTTTGATGAGGTCAAGTGCTGTCATGCAGATGCAACAAGAAACCAGCTCCTTCCTGACATTAAAATTCTTCAACTATTTGATGTTTGAAATTTCAAAAATCTCGCAGCTAACGACATGCTGTCGACCAACCAAATACAGCGGTTTTCCAGTCCATATTGATGTCATTAGAAGAGTAACCAGCCGGCAAGTTTCCTTGTGAAATGTTGTTATCTTCACAGAGGGATGTGATTTAGATGACCATGAGACATGTGACACATTAGACATATCTCATATCTCAAGAGAGGGATGAATGACTGATGCTGTGACCATGAAATAATATCGAAGAAAGCGTCGATCGAAAAAAAATGCAATTAGGTGCAGGAAGATTTGTGGCCAAGAAAGGTCAATAACCAATCAAATAACTATCGATTGTCTTAGGGGCGTTTGGCCACAATTCTGGAAAAGAAGAATTGCAGTATTTCACCTGTACTTTTCTTTCATAAACAGGAAAGTGATGGTGACACTTGTGGTTGAGTTGTTCGAGAAATAATCGGGAGGATAACGAGCTTTGACTCTTATAGCATCCACAGTTTTCTTTTAAATGATATTAATGCTGATGAAATTAGGGTGCCAAAGAAGGCCAGCAAGATGATGGTGAGAAAATATTAGGCCGCACATCCAAGACTGGCCAATTAGGGGGTTACCGAACAACTACGGCTCTATCTGCCTATTTAAGCTTGATAGATACTGAATCAGTAGTCTTCACACAACACGTGATCACCTTGACATTTTGCATTAGTTTAGCAGGATTAATTTTGACATGATGGTCTTTTATACTTTGAACACCAAAACTGTCTTTCTTCATGAATACCACAGTTAACCTCCATGCATTAATTAGTGTCTAGAGTTATAAGTTTTGTTGGTGCAGAATCTGATTGTCGTCGGATTCAGCTGAAGTGGAGGAGAACGAGATCGCCGTTGGTGACCTGCAAAATAAAATTTCATCCAGAGCTAGTGGAGATGGCTCCGACAGGACCTCCGACGATCAAGTCAGCTCTTCTAGCTAATAGAAATGGAGTGCTCTGAAATGAGTTCGGCAGAGTTTAGAGAAAGAGATGAGAGCTTAGAGCTTAGAGCAAGCGTATCTGGAGGGTCTCTTTTTATAGACGGAGCTTGATGGTGACAGCTGCAATTGCCTGATGGCGGACCGTTCGAGATTGCGTGGGGTTCAATGCGGAGAGGATGGTATCGTCAGGCCGATAGTGACAGCCATACCGTCCGGTAGTGATGGGCCGCTCAAGGTCTGACGGAGTCTATCATGGAGGGGGGCGCTGCCTGTAATGTCGCTTGTGGCAGACTGATGGTGACCGTTTGTTCAAATTTAATAGCCGTGGCTTTGAGAAAATAGGCATTAATTGGTGGACTTCGGCATGCATCAATTTCAGAGGACTTCGGACTCCCACAAGAGTTCGACCGAAGAAAAAGCTCGGAAGGAATTTGGCTCCTATAAAAGTTCAATCGAAAGAAAAGCTCGGAAAGAGTTCGGCTCCTGTAGGAGTTTGGCCGAAGGAAAAGCTTGGAAGGAGTTCGACTCCTGTAGGCGTCTGGCTAAAAGAGCGCGGAGGAAGTTCGGCTCTCATAGGCGTCTGACTGAAGTTCGATCGCTGAGGAGTTCGGTCGGCTGAAATCCATCCGCTGAAGCTCTTCCATAGCTACCGGTTGCATTAGATTGAGCATCGAACTGGACTTCGATAGGGGCGAAATTTATCACCAACAATAGTCCTCCCCACTCCCGAGTTCGAAACTCGAAGGAAGGGAGTGAAGAAAAGGCGACTGCCGAAGTCCTCTTCTGGGCTCCGTGCTGATTCAGGTTGAAGCTCGGAGAAGATCTCATCTCCAGCTAAAGTTAATGTTGAAGTTGAAGCTTGGGGGAGATCTCATCTCCAGCCGAAGTTGAAGTAGATCTCGTCTCCTGCGGTCGAGATCGGAGGTTGAGCTCCTCGGGGGTGATATTGTCTCTAGCAGCCGAGGCTGACTCAGGGGAGATCTCCTCTCCTGCAGTCGAGATCGACTCGGGGGAGATCTCATCTCCTGCAGCTGAGGTTGATGCGAGTGCTCGGGGGAGATCTTATCTTCTGTAGCCGAGGTTGATGCGGGCGCTTGGGGGAGATCTTATCTCCTACAGTTGAGGTTGGTCCGGGCGCTCGGGGGAGATCTTATCTCCTGCCGTCGAGGTTGCTGCGGGCGCTTAGAGAGATCTTATCTCCTACAGCCGAGGTTGCCCCAGACCCTCGGGAGAGATCTTATCTTCTGCAGCCGAAGTTATTGTGGACGCTCGGGAGAGATGTTATCTCCTGTAGCCGAAGTTGTTGCAGGTGCTCGGAGGAGATCTTATCTCCTGCAGCCAAGGTCGGCCCGAAGCCTCAGGTGAGATCTTATCTTCCTACGGTCGAGGTTGATGCGGGCGCTTGGGAGAGATCTTATCTCCTGTAATCGAGGTTGGTCCGGACCCTCGGGGGAGATCTTATCTCCTACGGTGGAGGTTGCTGCAGGCACTTGGAAGAGATCTTATCTCCTACAGCCGAGGTTGGCCCAGACCCTCGGAGGAGATCTTATCTCCTGTAGCCAAGGTTGTTGCGAACACTCGGAGGAGATCTTATCTTCTACAGCCGAGGTCGGTCCAGATCCTCGGAAGAGATCTTATCTCCTACAGTCGAGGTTATTGCGGATGCTCGGAGGATATCTTATCTCCTGCAGTCGAGGTTGGCCCAGACCCTCAGAGGAGATCTTATCTCCTGCAGCCGAGGTTGTTGCTCAGAAGTGATCTTATCTCCTGCAGTCAAGGTTGATGCAGGCGCTTGGGGGAGATCTTATCTCCTATAGTCGAGGTTGGCTCGAACTCTCGAGGGAAATCTTATCTCCTGCAGTCGAGGTTGCTACTCAAGGAAGATCTTATCTCCTACAGTTCGAGGTTGCTGCTCGAAGGAGATCTTATCTCCTACAGCCGAGATTGATGCGGACGCTCGGAGGAGATCTTTATCTCCTATAGCCGAGGTTGGGCCCGGACCTTCGGGGGAGATTTTATTTTCTGCAGTCGAGGTTGTTGTGGGTGCTCGAAGGAGATCTTATCTCCTACAGCCGAGGTTGGCCCGGACCCTCGGGGGAGACCTTATCTCCTACAATCAAGATTGATGTGGACGCTCGGGGGAATCTTATCTCCTACATCTGAGGTTGATCCAGACCCTCAGGAGAGATCTTATCTTCTGTAGTCGAGATTGCTGCTCGGAGGAATCTTATCTCCTACAGCCGAGGTTTGATGCGTACGCTCGAAAGAGATCTTATCTTCTACATCCGAGGTTGACCCGGACCTTTGATGGAGATCTTATCTCCTGCAGTCGAGGTTGTTGCAGACACTCGAGGAGATCTTATCTCCTATCACCGAGGTTGTGATCGGGCGCTCAGAGAAGATCTTATCTCCTGCAGACGAAGTTGATGTGGACGCTCGAGGAAAATCTTATCTCTTGCAGTCGAGGTTGCCCAGGCCCTCGGGGGAGATCTTATCTCCTGCGGTCGAGGTTGCTGCGGGCGCTCGGAGGAGATCTTATCTCCTACAGTCGAGGTTGGCCCAGACCCTCGGGGGAGATTTTATTTCCTGCAGTCGGGGTTGTTGCGGACGCTCAAGAGAGATCTTATCTTCTGCAGCTGAGGTCGGCCTGAACCCTCAGGGGAGATCTTATCTCCTGCAGTCGAGGTTATTGCGGGCGCTCGAAGGATATCTTATCTCCTACAGTCAAGGTTGGCCCGGACCTTCGGAGGAGATCTTATCTCCTACAGCCGAGGGTTGTTGCTCGGAAGAGATCTTATCTTCTACAGTCGAGGTTGATCGGACGCTCGGAGGAGAATTTTATCTCCTACAGTCGAGGTGGCCCGGACCCTCGGAGGAGATCTTATCTCCTGCAGTTGAGGTTGCTGCTCGAGAGAGATCTTATCTCTGCAGCCAAGGTTGATGCGAGCGCTCGGAGGAGATCTTATCTCCTACAGACGAGGTTGGCCCGAACCCTCGGGGAGATCTTATCTCCTACAGCAAGTTGTTGTGGGCGCTCGGAGAGATCTTATCTCCTGCAGCCAAGGTTGATGCGGACGCTCAGAGGAGATCTTATCTCCTGCAGCCAAGATTGGCCCGAACCCTCGGGGGAGATCTCCTACAGCGAGATTATTGTGGACGCTCGGGGGAGAATCTTATCTTCTGCAGCCGAGGTTGGCATGAACCTTCGGGGAGATCTTATCTCCTGCGATCGAGATTGATGCAGACGCTCGAGGAGATCTTATCTCCTACAGTCGAGGTTGGCCCGGACCCTCGGAGGAGATCTTATCTCCTGCAGTCGAGGTTGCTGCTCGGAGGAGATCTTATCTCCTACAGCCAAGGTTGATGCGGACACTCCGAAAAGATCTTATCTCCTACAGTCGAGATTATTGCGGACGCTCGGGGATATTTTATCTTCTACAGCTGAGGTCGGCTTGGACCCTTAGGAAAGATCTTATCTCCTGCGGTCGAGGTTGATGTGGGCGCTCGAGGGAGATCTTATCTCCTACAGTCGAGGTCGACCCGGACCCTCGGGGGAGATCTTATCTCCTGCGATCGAGATTGCTGCGGACGCTCGGGAGAGATCTTATCTCCTACAGCCGAGGTCGGCCCAGACCCTCGGGGGAGATCTTATCTCCTGCAGTCGAGGTTGAAGGTCTTTGACCTTCTCATGTTAGGACGAGGTTCTACTCCTGTTCCTAACACGGCCGCTATTGACTGCTTCTTCCCTATCATCACGTAGTTTTTGCACTAAGAAATAATATTATTGAAATGGAAGAATTTTACTGAAGAAAAGTTACTGGTAGCATATCCCCAAATTTTTTATGATTCAGGATCGTGGGGGCGTTGCTCCTCCGAGTTTTTTTAGACGGTAAGTTCCGGACTGGATGACCTCCTCTATCTCATGCTGGCCTTCTCAATTTGGAGCAAACTTCTCTCGGCTTTGACGTTGGGAGATGATAGCCCACCGAAGTACCAAGCCTCCAGAGATAGCGTTGATGATTCCAGGAGGCAGTCGATCTTCTTGTCGTTCCTCCCTCATTGGTGGTTCTAGCTTCCGGGGGAAGACTTCTTCGTGCCCTTCAGTCGGGGCTTTCTTGATGATGAGCTCGAAGAGTTCGGGCCTCGCTTGCGCTGGAGAGGTCATGAGCGCGATCGAACTTCATTCCGCCCTCCAGTGAAACCTTTGTCGGGGCTTCCTTGATCATGAGCTCGAAGGAAAGTTCGACCTCGCTTGCGTTGGGAGAGGTCGTGAGCGTAGCCGAACTTCATTCCATCCTCCAGTGAAACCTTTGTCGGGGCTTCATTGATGACGAGCTCGAGGGAGAGTTTGACTTCGCTTGCGCTGGGGGAGGTCGTGAGCGCGGTCGAACTTCATTCTGCCCTCCAGTAAAATCTTCTGGGGGAGAACTTCTTCTCTCTATTTCTCCTTCCTAAGGACGATTGGTATGCTAGACCAAATGCTCTTCCTTAAGGCCAGTTCCTAGCATCCCGACAGCAAATTTGCTGGCAAAGTCACCGTCGGAGGCTACCGCATGGCCTACATCATCTCGATAAGGCCACGAACCTACTGGACTAGTAGGTTGAACTGCTCCGCATCTACTGCGGCTTCAGATGGAGCCTGGGTTATCGGGGCTGAAGCGGAAGCAGATGGACCTGGCACGGAGGCCACCGATCACCAAGTCGAAGCTCTCCTGGGAGGCATTCTTTTTTCGAAAAAGAACTCTAAAGAGGAAAAAGAGAGATCTCCGGAGAGAAAAGAGAGAAATCATCATCGAGCACTCCTTTAAGAACAAGAGGCCTCAAGAACACCTCAAGAACAGAGACGGCCCTTTCTCTAGCACCAAATCTGTTGGTGCAGATTATTATCGGATCCAGCTAGAGTGGAGGAGGACAAGGTCACCGTCGGTGATCTGCAAAATAAAGTTCCATTCAGAGCCGATGGGGGTGGCTCCGACAGGACCCTCCGACGATTAAGTCCGCTCTTCTGGCCGACAGAAATGAAGTGCTCTGAAATGAGTTCGGCAGAGTTTAGAGAAGGAGAGGAGAGCTTAGAGCAAGCATATCTGGAGGATCCTTTTTATAGGCGAAGCTTGATAGTGACAGCTGTAGCTGCCTGATGGCGGGCCGCTCGAGACTACGTGGGGTTCGATGCGGAGAAGATGGTATCGTTAGATCGATAGTGACAGCCATACCGTCTGATAGTGGTGGGCCGCTCGAGATCTGACGAAGTCTATCATGGAGGGGGCGCCGTCTGTAACGTCACCTATGGCAGACTGATGGTGACCGTTCATTCAGATTTAATAGCTGTGGCTCTGAAAAAGCAGGCATTAATTGGTGGACTTCGGCATGCATCAATTTCAGAGGACTTCAGACTCCCATAAGAGTTCGATCGAAGAAAAAGCTCGGAAGGAGTTCGGCTCCTATAAAAATTCGGCCAAAGGGGAAGCTCGAAAAGAGTTCGACTCCTGTAGGAGTTCGACCGAAGGAAAAGCTTGGAAAGAGTTCGACTCCTATAGGCATCTGGCTGGAAGAATGCGGAGGAAGTTCGACTCTCGTGGGCGTTCGTCTGGAGTTCGACCGCTGAGGAGTTCGGCAGGCTGAAAAAGTTCGGTAAAGATCAGGCCGACTGAAGGAGTTCGATAGGAGCTCGGCCGCTGAGAAATTCGACCGATTGAAGGAGTTCGGCTAAAACCCATCCGCTGAAGCTCTTTTGTGGCTATCGATTGCATTAGGCTGAGCATCGAACTGAACTTCGGTAGGGACGGAATTTATCCCCAATAAATTTGTTAACCATAAATTTGCTAATATCGACTATTCTGAGCCTTTGCATTGTCCATCTGTTCAAATTAATTTTTCCATGCCTCAAAAACAAAACCAAAAAGTTGCCAATCCACATACTTAATAACATCCCCCCCACACACACCTTCAAGTTGCATCTTCATGCAAAAGAGTGACCGATCTTTTTTTCGCAACATCAACTATTGGATCGCATTTTGCAAAACTTTCAAAGTATAATATCAACTTCTTGATTTGTATTGTAAATGGAAAGAAAAGATTCATTATGCTTTAAAAGCTATACAAAATCAACCTAATAGTTGATGTCGCAAAAAAAAATTAATAATTCTTTCACAAGATACAATCCAAATCTGTAGATCAAAGTGCACTAACCTATGCATACTTTGAACCAAACCTCCATGCTCTCTGTACCCTGCTATTGAACCGGCCATCAACATGATTCGATCGGGTGAATAGGATCCCCGCTTACAGGTGGTGCTGCATTGATTTCGTCTTCTTTATATAACCATTAGGGTTTTCTTTACACGTCTCTCTCTCTATCTCTATCTATCTATCTATCTCTCTATCTCACGATGGTGATCACCACCATTCCATTGAAGAGATAATGAGAATGGGAAATGATGATAATGATACTCATCATATTTTTCTTTCACACATCCGTCCTTATGCACCACCTGACGGCGAGAAGTGTAAGATATCTACCATGCAAGCGGTCCTTCAAGCTGAAAAATACAAATATCTACCCTCTTAATATCTCTTTTATCAATTTCAACTAATATCGGCCATGAATACCTACAATCAAGAAACCATAAATAAGTTGGACAGCGAATATTTGACTTTTATAACTAAAAAGGACGTTCCTTAATTAAACAAAAACTAAAAGATATTAATAGCTTAATATTTGACGGCTTTTATAGGAAAGACATGTAAATATAGAATTCTGATCTCAAACAGACACAAAGCTATAAGACTTGACGTCCAATAATTTAATCAGCAGCAAAAATTTATTCCCTGCAAAAGAGTGAAAAATAAAGTAAGGCACGACACAAATTTCATGCAAACACTACTTCAACGTCAATCTCCACTTATTATTTAACTAATTGCAGAGAAACAAAAAATACAAAAATAATAGGAATATTCATCCAGCTAAATGGAGTCAGATCTGATAGATCATTAGGAATTTAGCAAAATATTTATCCAGCTTTAGTTCAACGGGGATATTGTTGAATTCCCCTTTTTTTTCTTGGGAAATATTATAACTTTGGTTCTGGTATATTTGTTCCCGAAGCCTAAGCTTGTCAAGAGAGCTATTAGATGATTCCCAGATTTCATGAACTTCTTGTGATCTTGCAAGAGGTCAATATAATTTATGTGACATATTGCATGCCCCAACATTTAAGCTTTTCTCCCTCTTCCCTATTACACGACTCCTAATACCTATTTATATATTTAAAAAACTAATACAAGGTAGGAATATTATAAAACCACCGAGTTTTGTTATTATAATTATCGAAATCAATAATCCTAAACAAGACTATAATAATTTAGAGTTTGAATGAAGATCATGTTATTGTAATCAAAAGAAGTTTCATTAATTATATAACAAAAAATTATATTTGTGCCTCATTAAGCAATTTTTTTTTAAAAAAAATATGCATTACATTTATTTTAATTAGATTATAATCAAATTCCTTGCTTAAACATTTTTAGTAACTTTATTTATTATGTTCATCTTAAGTCATGTTAACAATAATAAAAAATGTAAGGAATTAAAATTCTATGATATCTTAAAGGACTTATGGCATGAGTGGTTTAGCAAGTGAAAAGTCCCTTATAATTGATTTTCTCTTAACTTTAAGTTGAGATTGAATATAGTTTCATCATTTTCATGCATCAAGATCTCGCTTATATTCAACTAATGTAAATTAAAGCAATTAAATGTTTTTAGGATGATAATTCTTTTTCAATGGAGAAACAAAATAAAGTGAAAAATAATATATAAACGAGTGAGGAGATGATTTATACAGTTCTTTGATTTCATTCTCTAGCAATACATATTATCTTGAGCTAAATTTCTCACAGGAAATGTCATGTAAATTTGATATACAAAATACTTTGAATCAACGATTTATCAGTATTCAATAAAAATTTTTACTTTTCTTTTTATGAATATAGGGTGTCTCAGGATCATGATGGATGTGAGGCTGGTGCAATACCATTGGAATCTTTGGCTACTGTGCTATTTCTCCTTACTAACTATTTATGATTGTGAACTATCAATCATGCCACTTTGCCTTGCCGACTACAATTGTCCTAATGCAAATAGTGTTTTATGTTTTTCTAGGTTTTTATAGTTAGTTGACACTCTATTTTAAAATATTCTTCTTTAATGTATCCTTCTAGTTTAATTAATTTAAGGAACAACATTGTATTACAGAAGTTTTCAATTATTATTTTATTTGTTAATCCAAGATTTTAATAATGATATCATATATATATATATATATATATAGAGTGAAATAATAAGAAAGCATAAAATATATCAAATTTGTTTTTTCAATTTATTTTTATTGTAAACTCTACTTGAAAATTAAGTTTTCTTTCCTTTCCTATCTTATTATAGACTTTAAATTTATAAATATTAAAAACAATGAGCAACTCTTACACAAAAATTCTAATTTAGTATCGTAGCTGAGAAAAAAGCAAGGACATGATTTGTTTTTTTTTTTTCTGGTAAGTACATGAATTTTTCTTTTCAAATAAGATAGATATATTTAGTTTATATCCCCACAAAAATTATGTAATGGCACATTTTGCATTGAATACTGTTGGTGCAGAAATCCGTCGCCGCCGGAGGTCGCCGAAATCGTGGCCGCTGAACGCCGCCGGGGATCTGCAAAACGAAGTCCCGTCCGGAACCGATGGGGTGGTGGCTCCGGCAGGACCCTCCGACGGTTAAGTTAGTTTCCGGCCAACAGTAATGGAGTGCTCGGAATGAGTTCCGGAGCTTAGAGATGTGGAGGAGAGCTTAGGGAGTCGAGAGTTCAGAGAGCTTAGCCTTAGTGTGTCGGGAGGGTCCTTTATATAGCGGAGCTTGATGGTGACAACTACAGCCGCGTGCTGGCGGGCCGCTCGAGGTTCGGCGGAGTCAGTCTCACTGGTGCCGCGTGCGGCGGATTGAGGGTGACAGCCATCGCCGCCTGACAGTGGGTCGCTATCGCCCGCGGTGGACTGACTGATGGTGCGGCGGACTGACTGATGGCGATGGTTGCAGAGCTTGCCGAACGAAGGGTTGAAGGCCTTCGTTGTGTGCCCATTTCGGAGGAGTTCGGGCTCCTGAAGAGGAAGATAGGAGGGAGTTCGGCTCCCATAGGCGTCTGGCTAGAGGTATGCAGCTAAGGCTCGTCCGCAGAAGAGTTCGGCTGCTGAGAATCCGAAGCCCGGCCGTTTGGGGTTCGGCCGGCTGTTGGACTTCGGCTGAGGCTTGGACACTTGAGAGTTCGGTAGGAGCTCGGTCGGCCGAAGTTTGATGAGGGCGACCGCTGAGGAGTTCGGCCCAGTGACGACTGCTGAGGAGTTCGGCCGCTGAGAGGACTTCATTGAAGCTCGGCCGCTTGGAGTCGGTTCGAAGGAGTTCGGCCGTGGGGAGTCCGAAGGAGTTCGGCCGAAGGGAAAACCCGGGAGGAGTTCGGGTGGCCGAACGGGCGTCTGGGAGGAGTCCTGCCGCTTGGAGTCCAAGGAGCTCGACCGTCAGGAAGTTCGGCTGGCGGTGGGAGTTCGGCCCGGAGCCTGGCGCTGGGGAATTCGGCAGCTAGGTAGTTCGGCCCGGACCTTGGCGAAGGGGAGTTCGGCCTCTAGGCAGTTCGGCCGTGGTAGGGGCTCGGCCTGGCGCCCGGCGCTAAAGCTCTTCAGCGGCTACTGGGTACATTGGGCCGAGCGTCGGGCCAGGCTTCGGCAGGAGCGGGATTTATCCCCAACAGTAGCCCCCCCACTCCCGAGTTCAAAGATTGAAGGGAGGGAGTACCAAAACAGGCGACTGCCGAAGTCTTCTTCCGGGCTCCGCATTTGTCGCAGCTGAAGCTCGGGGGAGGTCTCATCTCCAGCCAATATTGACGCTGAAGTTGAGGCTGAGGTCCGAAGGAGACCTCGTCTTCTGCAGTGAAGCTTGCCGTAGACTCTAGGGCTCGGCCTTGGACCTTGCTTACGTTAGGACGAGGTTCTCCTCTTGTTCCTAGCGGGCTGTGGGGGCACATCCGGACCATCGTCCGAGCTTCTCCCCCCATCCCGTCCTTGGTGGACGGGGTCTTCGACTTTGCTCTCGTTAGGATGAGGTTCTCCTCCTGTTCCCAACGGGCTATGGGGGCACATGGGGACCGTCGTCCTCGCCTCTCCCCCCATCCCGTCCTTGTGGACGGGGCCTTCGACTTTGCTCACGCTAGGACGAGGTTCTCCTCCTGTTCCTAGCCGGCTGTGGGGGCACATGAGGACCGTCGTCCTCGCTTCTCCCCCCATCCCGTCCTTTGTGGACGGGGCCTTCGACTTTGCTCACGCTAGGACGAGGTTCTCCTCCTGTTCCTAGCCGGCTGTGGGGGCACATGAGGACCGTCGTCCTCGCTTCTCCCCCCATCCCGTCCTTTGTGGACGGGGCCTTCGACTTTGCTCACGCTAGGACGAGGTTCTCCTCCTGTTCCTAGCCGGCTGTGGGGGCACATGAGGACCGTCGTCCTCGCCTCTCCCCCCATCCCGTCCTTCGTGGACGGGGCCTTCGACTTTGCTCACGCGCTAGGACGAGGTTCTCCTCCTGTTCCTAGCCGGCTGTGGGGACATTTCCGCTCGCTTTTTTCCCAGCGACCCTGAAACGATAGTGTCGAGCAACAAGGTTTTATTGAGGGAAACTACTGATAGTACATTCTCAGATTTTCTGAGTTCCAAGGTCGGGGAAGCGCTAGTCCTCCGAGCTCCTTTAGGCGATAGGTTCCAGGTCGGATGACCTCTACCACTTCGTACGGACCTTCCCAATTTGGGACGAGCTTCCCTTGACTCTGGGGCTGAGAGACGGCTGCTCGTCGGAGCACTAAGTCCCCAACTCTGAACGCCTTGCTTTTGACTCTGAAATTGTAATACCGAGCCACCTTCCGTTGGTAGGCGGCCATCCGGATGCGGGCTGCCTCCCTCTTTTCTTCTAGAAGGTCGAGGTTGGCTCTGAGGTCCTGGGAGTTGAGTTGCTCGTTGAAGCCCACGATTCGAGCAGACGGGAGTTTGAGCTCGATCGGGATGACTGCCTCGGTGCCGAAGGCCAAGGCGAAGGGTGTCTCGCCGGTCGGTACCCTCTGCGTTGTTCGGTATGCCCAGAGGACGTGGTAGAGTTCGTCTGCCCAGGCCCCTTTTGCCCTGTCGAGCCTCGTTTTGAGGCCTTGCAGCAGGGTCCGATTTGGTCACTTCGGCTTCCCCATTGGCTTGCGGATGAGCCACCGATGTGAAGTGGTGGGAGACGTTTAGTCCTTTCGCAGAACTCGGCAAACCGGGCTCCAGCGAACTGTCGCCCATTATCGGTTATGAGGGCTCGGGGCAGACCGAACCGGCAGATCAGCGTCTTCCAGACGAAGTCCTGCACCTTGGCCTCGGTGA
>QRFJ01000087.1:961695-1065864 GCA_006176705.1 Cocos nucifera | reverse complement strand
CTGGCGTTCTTCTGGCAGCGGTCACATTTCTTCACGTATTCCGTGGATCACGAAAATAGGGTTGGCCAGTAGTACCCTTGCCGAAGTAGTCTTTGTGATAGGGATCTGGCTCCTGCGTGGCTCCCGAAGAGTCCCTTCGTGGACATCCTGTAGCGCGATGTAGGCCTCAGAGGGTCGGAGGCACCTCAGCAACGGGAGGGAGTACGACCTTTTATATAACCTGCCTTCGTACAAGACGTAGCGGGAGGCTTGACTCCTGAGCTTCCGACTTCTCTCGGTCGTGAGGGAGACCCCTTCTTCGTGGTAGGCAATCAGGGGTCGATCCAGCTGGGCTCGAAGTCCGTCCGCAGGAGGCCTGAGGTTCTCGGTGGTCGGGCACTTCAGAGTTTTCCAGAAACACTCTTTTGGTAGTTCGGCCGGGGCAGAAATGGCCAACTTGGAGAGAAGGTCGGCCCTTGTATTCCCGGTCCTTGGGATGTGCCGAATGTCGAAGCTGTCGAAGGCTGGTATTAAGTTCTTCACCTTCCTGAGGTACATCACCATGCCTTCCTCCCGCGCCTCGTAGCTGCCGCCGACCTGACCGACCACCAACTGGGAGTCGCTATAGACTTGAAGCCGACCCACCTTCAATTCCCTGGCTATCTGCAGCCCGGCTATCAGCGCTTCATACTCGGCCCCATTGTTGGTTGTGGGAAACTCGAAGCGCAGTGCGTACTCCGGTGACGATCCCCTCGGGGCTAATCAGGACCAGCCCTGCGCCGGCCCCGCTAGAGTTGGATGATGAGCCATCCACGTGCAGAACCCAGGCGCCCTCAAGAAGGTCGGCCCTTTCTTCAGGAAAGCTCGACCGCCACAGCTCGGCCTCGTTGAGGCTTGGTCTCCCACGCGATGATAATCTTGCTTGATTCAAGTTCGGCTTCAACTGGTGCGGTGCATTCCAGCACGAAGTCCGCGCAGTATCTGAGCCTTGATCGATGGCCTGGGCCGGTAATTGATGTCGAACTCCGTGAGCTCGATCGCCCATTTGGCGATTCTTCCTGAAGCGTCTGCTCGGTGGGAGGACGGTCTCTTATTGGTTGGTCCGTGAGGACCGTATATGGTATGCTCCTGAAAGTAAGGTCGGAGCCTCCTGGCAGCGACTAGAAGACAGTAAATTAATTTTTCTAACTTGGAGTACCTGGTCTCCGCATCCCTCAAGACCCGGCTCACGTAGTAGATTGGTTGTTGCGCCTTCGCATCTTCCCTGACCAGGACAGCCGCCAGGGCCATTGGAGAGACAGCTAGGTACAGGAACAGCCCTTCTCCAGGTTCGGGCTTTGCCAGCAGCGGGGCGCGCCGAGGTAGTTTTTGAGCTCCTCGAATGCCTGTTTGCACTCTGCTGTCCAGCAAAAATCCTTCGGTCGCCTGAGACCTGGAAGAAGGGCAGGCACCGCTCGGCCGACCTCGAGACAAAGCGGTTCAGGATGCTACCTTCCAGCCAGGCGCTGAACTTCCTTAATTGTTTTCGGGGCAGTCATCTCCTGAATGGTTTGGATTTTCTCAGGATTTGCCTCGATTCCGCGTCTCGACACCATGAATTCTAAAAATTTTCCGGAGGTCACGCCGAAGGCGCATTTGGTCGGGTTCAACTTCATCTTGTGCCTCCTAAGCGCACCGAAAGTTTCTTCAAGGTCGGCGAGGTGGTCTGTCGAGGCTCGGCTTTTGACTAGCATGTCGTCCACGTACACCTCCATGTTGCGGCCGATCTGCCCCTTGAAGACCTTATTGACCAAGCGCTGGTAGGTGGCTCCTGCATTCTTGAGTCCGAAAGGCATGACCCTGTAACAATAGAGACCTCGGTCAGTAATAAAGGTGGTCTTTTCTTCATCCTCGGGCGCCATGCGTATTCTGGTTATAACCAAAAAATGCGTCCCATAAAAGTGAGGAGCTCGTGGCCCGAGGTTGTGTCCACCAGCTGATCGATCCTTGGCAGGGGGTAGCTGTCCTTTGGGCAGGCTTTGTTCAGCTTCTTGAAGTCGACGCACATCCTCCATTTGTTGTTTGCTTTTTTGACGAGGACCATGTTCGAGACCCAGGTCGGATAGTTGACCTCCCGGATGAGTCCAGCTTTGAGGAGCTTATCCACTTCTTCGGCTACCGCCTTCTGTCTCTCTGGGGCTTGGTGGCGTAACTTTTCTCTGATGGGTCGGTGCCTTGGGTCGATGGCCAGCCGATGTTCTATAACATCGGCGTCGATCCCTGGTACATCCGCTGGGCCCAGGCGAAGACGTCCGCATTCCTTCTGAGGAAAGTGACGAGCTGTCCCCTAACCTCGGCCGCTAAGTTGGAGCCGATCCGCACCTCATGCCCCGGGTCTCCGTCGTGTAAGGACACAGGGACGAGGTCTTCCGCAGGTTCGCCCCGTTCTTCAGTGAGGTCGTCGCGGACGTCCAGTCCATCAACAAGGCAAGGGTCGGGCCGGTCTCCCCCGCGCAGGGCGATTGAGTTAGCAGTACTTTGCCAGGGCTTGGTCTCCTCTGACCTCGCCGACTCCGTGGCTCGTCGGGAATTTCATCTTTTAAGTAGTAGGTTGACACTACCGTCCGTAGTGCGTTTAGCCGGGTCGCCCAAGGATTGCATTATAGGCGGACGGGGTCCTCACGACCAGAAAGTCGATCCGCGCCTTGGCCAATTTTGGGGATTGGCCCGCCGTCACCGCTAAAGTCACCATGCCTTCGACCGGAACGGCGTGTCCGGCAAATCCCACCAGGGGGAATTTACAGGTCCTAAGCGGGTGTCAGGTAGGGACATTTTTAAGAAGGCATCGTAAAACAATATGTCCGCCGAACTTTCATTATCCACCAAAATGCGGCGTACATCATAATCAGCGACGTTTAAAGAGATTACAACCGCGTCGTTATGTGGAAATCGGATCCCCTGGGCGTCTGCCTCGGTGAAGGTCACGGGCTCCGAGGTCCTCTGCCTCTTCGCCGGTCCCTCGGATTCGTCGGTCTTTCCCCGCTGCGGTCCTCCCGAGACGGTGTTAATGACGCCGAGAGATGGCCGGTCCTCCTGCCGATCCTCCCCATTCGGCGGCAACATTCTCGATCGATCTTCCCGCTCTTTAGGTTGTCTTTGCAGGAATCGGCCAAGCCTGCCCCACCGGACCAGCTCTTCGATTTCGTCCTGGAGCTGGATGCACTCCTCGGTATCGTGACCGTGGTCACGGTGGTAAAGGCAGAACTTGTTGGGGTTGCGTTTTCTGGGATGGGAACGCATCCTCTCCGGCTCCGAAAGTCGTCCCTTGATCTCCAGCAGCACTTGAGCCTTCGGGGCGTCGAGGGGGGCGTAGCTGTGAAAACGCCGTCGGAGGGGAGAACCTTGGCGCGGAGAGGAACCTCATCGTGGGGGAGAACCTCGGCGCCGGGGGGAACTTCGGCGTCGGGGGGGACTTCGGTGCCGAGGGGAACTTCGGCGTGCCCTTCCGTCGGTGGCTTCCCGCCCCCGAGCCTGAGGTGGAGTCCGGGCACGCCCACGACTAGGGGGAGTTCGGGAGCGCGGCCAAGCTTCGGTGCGCTTTCTTTCCTCGGCAGGCCTTCCCACTCTGCCTACTCGTCGCTTGTCGCGAGCTTCATTATCCTTGGCCTCAAAAGCCTCTTCTGCCCGGGCATAGCTTTCGGCCCGAGCTAGCATGTCAGCGAAATCCCTAGGATATTTCTTTTCCAGGGAGAACAACAGGTCGTTCTTCTGAAGGCTGCCCTTGAGGGCGGCCATAGCAACTGATTGGTTCAGGTTCCAGACTTCCAGCGCGGCAGCGTTGAACCGGATGACGTAAGCCCGGATGGGTTCCCCCTCTTTTTGCCTGATGGCCAACAAGGAATCCGAGCCTCTGCGCGGCCGTTTGCTGCTGACGAAGTGGGCCGCGAATTGTTGACTCATTTGGTCAAACGATAGGATGGTGCCCGGCTTAAGCGCCGAGTACCAATTCCTAGCTGCTCCCTTGAGGGTAGAAGGGAAAGCCCGACACAAAATGGCATCAGGCGCGCCATGGAGTAACATCGTCGTCCTGAAGGCCTCCAAATGGTCGACCGGGTCAGTGGTCCCATCATAGCTTTCAAAATGCGGGAGCTTGAAGTTCGGCGGTACCTGTTCCTGCATAATTTTCTGTGAGAAGGGAGGATCAGTGCAAATATCGTTACCGCGGGAGGAAGAAGTATGACGAAGTTCTTCTATGCGTCGTCCCATCTCCATGAGCCTTTGATCCAGGAAATCTTCGCGATCCTTAATCCCCAAGGTCTTCTCGCGGAAGGGGTGTGAAGCCTCTCCCTGGGTCGAGCCGCGGTCCGAGCAGGGGCTCTTTGCCGGCTGCCCTTCTCTCCCGAGGGCCGGAGGTTGGGTAGCCCACATCGGTCGCTCCTGGACTGGATTCCCGGGCTCCGGGGAACCCCGCACCGGTCGAGTGGGCGCCAGACCTCGCGAATGCGTGGCTTGCACTGCCTGCACCGCCTCCATAAGATCGCGGACCTGCTGGGCAAGCAGGTCGAACCGCTCCGCATCTACCGCGAGTACGGAGCGGGCCCGTGTTGTCGGGGCCGGAGTGGGAGCGGACGGACCCGAACGGGATCGGGCCGCGGAGGCTGCCGACCTCCGGGTCGAGGCTCTTCTGGGAGGCATTTTTTTTTTCAGAAAAGAAATACTGAAGAGGGAGAAGAGAGATCCGGAGCAGGGGAAGGAAATCGTCGCCGAGCACTCCTTTAAGAACAAGGGAACCTCGAAGGTTCAAGACCCTTCCTCTAGTGCCAATCTGTTGGTGCAGAAATCCGTCGCCGCCGGAGGTCGCCGAAATCGTGGCCGCTGAACGCCGCCGGGGACCTGCAAAACGAAGTCCCGTCCGGAACCGGTGGGGTGGTGGCTCCGGCAGGACCCTCCGACGGTTAAGTTAGTTTCCGGCCAACAGTAATGGAGTGCTCGGAATGAGTTCCGGAGCTTAGAGATGTGGAGGAGAGCTTAGGGAGTCGAGAGTTCAGAGAGCTTAGCCTTAGTGTGTCGGGAGGGTCCTTTATATAGCGGAGCTTGATGGTGACAACTGCAGCCGCGTGCTGGCGGGCCGCTCGAGGTTCGGCGGAGTCAGTCTCACTGGTGCCGCGTGCGGCGGATTGAGGGTGACAGCCATCGCCGCCTGACAGTGGGTCGCTATCACCCGCGGTGGACTGACTGATGGTGCGGCGGACTGACTGATGGCGATGGTTGCAGAGCTTGCCGAACGAAGGGTTGAAGGCCTTCGTTGTGTGCCCATTTCGGAGGAGTTCGGGCTCCTGAAGAGGAAAATAGGAGGAAGTTCGGCTCCCATAGGCGTCTGGCTAGAGGTATGCAGCTAAGGCTCGTCCGCAGAAGAGTTCGGCTGCCGAGAATCCGAAGCCCGACCGTTTGGGGTTCGGCCGGCTGTTGGACTTCGGCTGAGGCTTGGACACTTGAGAGTTCGGTAGGAGCTCGGTCGGCCGAAGTTTGATGAGGGCGACCGCTGAGGAGTTCGGCCCAGTGACGACTGCTGAGGAGTTCGGCCGCTGAGAGGACTTCATTGAAGCTCAGCCGCTTGGAGTCGGTTCGAAGGAGTTCGGCCGTGGGGAGTCCGAAGGAGTTCGAGTTCGACCGAAGGGAAAACCCGGGAGGAGTTCGGGTGGCCGAACGGGCGTCTGGGAGGAGTCCTGCCGCTTGGAGTCCAAGGAGCTCGGCCGTCAGGAAGTTCGGCTGGCGGTGGGAGTTCGGCCCGGAGCCTGGCGCTGGGGAATTCGGCAGCTAGGTAGTTCGGCCCGGACCTTGGCGAAGGGGAGTTCGGCCTCTAGGCAGTTCGGCCGTGGTAGGGGCTCAGCCTGGCGCCCGGCGCTAAAGCTCTTCAGCGACTACTGGGTACATTGGGCCGAGCGTCGGGCCAGGCTTCGGCAGGAGCGGGATTTATCCCCAACAAATACAAAAGGATGTCTAAGAGGACAAAGCTTCGCGTAAAATGGGAATATCAAGATGTAACTCTAATGCAAAAAAATTAAAAAAAATAAAAAAAAAATAATTCAAGCATTTGAACTAATGATTGGATTAGTTTTAAGTTGATGATTGGACTAGTGATAGGCAGCTTAAAGTGTTCACCTTCATCAATCTTTTGATGTCTTTTTGAGTGATTAAAAAATTATCTTTTTGACATCCATCCATCGTGAGTGAAATCTGAGTCATTTGGTTGGAAGAATATGCCTAAATCACTTGATTGGAAGAATAAATCCGTTCCACCAGGCTACCACCATGGTAGTATTCAAACTTGTCTTTATCAATGTAATATTTCATAGATATACGTTCGATCAACACTTTCCATATTCACTAGTTTCACCATCTATTAATAATAAACTAGATCTTTACATACAAATTATAATTCATCGTATTGGATTATATTGCCACAATATTATACGATATCGATAGCGAGTCAACACTGGGTACGAAAATCATATTGAGGTCCATAATTGACCTTTTACTCATATTGTACCCGTATGAAACCAGCATTGTAGACCAGCTTAAAATATTAGAACAATATTGACAATTTCATGGCGCCTTGTCTCTTTTGAATAAAGACTGCCTGGTACTGGATGCGTAGCTCAAGAAGAATACTATTTATTTGATTGTAACGCTGAAAGCTCAAGGCCTACCATCAATATTAATTACGTTAGTAACAAGTGGAGATTGTTGTCGAAGGTAGCTATTTGAATTGATTTACATGGATGAACAATTAAAGAGAAAAGATAAAGCCAAAGTTTTTATTTTTTATTTTTTAATTGAAAGGCAGGCCGAAAGCCACCCGTTTATTAAACCAGAAGAATAGAATATTTACAGGACCAAACAGAAAACAGAGTTAACCAACTTAAAACAGGGGGGTTAGGGGAAAACGAAGGAAGAATTGAATCCAAATAAGAGTTGAAAGCCGGCAAGCTAATTTCTTCTGAGGTAGGAAGTTGAGGGAAGTTAATTCTGAAAAATCTGAAAGCAGTGCTACGGTATTTGTGATGACGTCGATCGAGGCAGTTACGTTATCTTGTGGCACCAACGATTTCAGCTTGTTCCAGATATGATTACGACCTTCAGCGATCTTCCCAGATTACCCCGTGACTGAAAGGAATGAAGAGTTTTAACGAGGGCGCTGAAAATATATCGAGCTCCTCTTTTTAACAAGGATCCTTCTATTTCTCCCTTGCCAAAATATTCCAGCGCGCGGTGCCATTACAAGCTGATCCCAAGCTCTCCGGTTGGATTTCTTTAGCTTCTTTATCCTTTGCTTGCAAGAAGTTCACGTGCATTCAAACGGTTCTTTAGAGTCCAAATTGCTTTGTAGAGCGGGCATTTCAGACCATCCATTTTGGCGGCTTGACAATGGACATAAGGCAAGAGGGCAAGACCGATAGGACGGCGTTAAAATCGGGAGACGTTGGTCATCAAAATTGGTGGCAAAAAATTAGAAACAAGGAGGAGGGTGCTTAAATCAAGTCGTATGAGAAGGATGAAAGTTACGGATCAAACGTAAATTGGCTCAAAGAAGGTAATAAAAATACTATTTGGATATGATTTCCCCCATCCATCTCTGGTAATTGGGATCTGATATTTGGTGCGGACTTTTGTATTGATGAAATTAAGAAAGTTGTCTATATTTTTTCGGTGGATCTAGGGCATCGGGACCAAATAAATTGATTTTTTTTTTTTTTTTACAAGTTTTGGGAGCTCTTAAAAGATGACTTGCTGGCCCTTTTTCAGGAGTTTCATAATGGCAACCTTGACTTGAATAGATCAAATTATGCTTTCATTTCTTTGATCCCTAAGGAGGTGGGTTTTCTTTCGGCATGTGATTTCTGACCTATCAGTCTTCTAAACTATTTATCCAAACTCATCTCCAAAATCTTAGCCGGTCGTCTTCTTCATGTCCTAATTGATGCTTTTATTAAGAGGCATATAAAATGCTCGTCCACCATAAAAGAACGGGGCCCAACCTTGCAGACTAGACTTCGAGAAGGCATTTAACAAAATCTTATGGAAATCATAAAAGTTGGAGGGTTTCCACAGAGACGGATCGATTGGATTCGCTCTCTTCTTTCATCTGCAGCAACTAATGGCACGACTGATGTCGCCAAGGCTTACGACAAGGAGACCCAATTATTTATTTTGGTCATGGATGTCTCATCTCGGATCCTCAGCAAGCTGATATGGTTGGTTTGGTTGAAGGAATTGGTGATGATCCATGTTTTAGAGGCGTCAGAAGCCTCCACTTTGTAAACGATACACTAATATTTTGTGCAACGAAGATGAAAAGCATGGTAGCAATCAACGGGATTCTTCTTGCTTGCCTTCGAGAAAGTATTAGGTTTAAAGGTGAACTTCCACAAAAGTTTTATACCGTGCCTCAACATGGACAAGGAAGAAACTGAAAATTTTGTCCTTCTAATGAATTGTAAGATCGGCCCTCCACCTTTTGGCTATCTTGATCTCCCACTACATGATAAAAAATTCCAAATCATTGCTGGATGCCATTACCGGAGAAGATGAATGCTAGATTGTCTAGTTGGAAAGGAAAATTTCTACCATGGGATGGAAGATTAAGATAAAGCCAAATTAAGTGGACGGTATTTAGTGACACCTATCATCTTATTTTCGTTTTTTTTTGGTAAAAAGCACCTTTAAAATGGAATTATATCAAAAACTATAGACAAACAAAAGATGGGAATTACTTGTAAAGTAACTACGAATAGGCATGATTATTGGTGTTATAGCATTTCATATTTGTTAAGTTGTGTTTCGTTCGGGAGAGAGGGAGAAAAAAAAAATATATTTTTTTTTTGAAAAAAAAAATTCCAAAATAGCTAGGTTAAAAGGAGCAGAGTGGGGAAGGAAACATCGATTAAAATGTTGTGCCTCAATCTGGAAATCTTCTTATGCCCGACATTGTTGATCCATTGGAGAAAGTATATTTGTGGTCGCTCTTCTTGTCGCTTTCCTGAGCATGGGTTTATATATAAGAACAAAGGACGACAAAAATGGTAAGTGTGACGTTACATAAATGTTAAATATGGCAATATAAAAGCGGTAAGTATGGCTGGCTGTGATAACTATCGAGTATTTACATTTACATGCATAACCAGAGAGAAAGGAGAATATTTATTAAAAATGGTACCACCAACTACGGCTTAAGTTGATCCTTGATTGCAAAGATCTTCCTAGAGATTCTTGTTGACAGAGGAGAATGTTGAAAGATATCAATGCTGATTATGGCACAACATTTATAGAATGACTATTAGTGTTTTACTTTTTATTCCTATTAATGCTGATTCTGGCTACGCTTCGGCCCGGCGGTAGAAGACCTACGAGCTAGGACAGGTTTAGGTGGGCAGGTCAAGGGTGGCCCACTTTAAACACCGACCCATTTGATCTCTACGACAATGCGCGCAACCACATGATATTAAATAACACTAAATGGAGCCAGTGCCTTGTTACTATTAGTACCTCATCTTGAACCCCTTTTTTTTTTTTTTTTGGTAAGTACCTCATCTTGATTAGTGCCTATTGCACTTCCTCCTGAAGCCGTCGACGGGCTCTTAAGTGCTTGCTTGCTTATGAAGGATTGTTGGATATCTCTTTCTAGACCTTGGTCCTCTCTGCAAAGAATGTGCCATGCCATGTCAACATGCATATGCATGTGCATGGGTTGAAGAATGCATTTATTTCTCTTTTTACTTTCTCAGAAAAATAGAATAAGAAAATCTTTACTCTTTTCCCATTATCTCCCCTCTCTTCTTCTTCTTCTTTTTTGTTTTTTTAATAAAAGAGGAAGGTCGATAACTTTGAGTCCTTCTATGGGATCTGCCCGGTTACTTCGTACTTTACCTTTTCTTTCCTCCTTTATTTTCATGGAAGAGGATGGACGAGGCCTATCAAAATTTATTGAGATCATGAATTATTGCAAAGGCAAGAGCAGAACCTAGATGACTAGGAACTAGGGATGACAATAAAATTCAAACTCATGAGTACTTGATCCAATTCGATTCGATTGTATCGGATGGTCAATGTATTGACTAAATTTAGATCGAATTTGAATAGTTATATACCAGATCCGATATCCGATCTAAATCCGATCCAAATTATTTTAGTATTTAAAATATATATATTATATTATATATATTTTACTAATTATCAGGTACTAGTTATCAAATCCTAACTTATTCATTAATTCTTCCTACGTGATTGGGTGAACAATGATTGGATGTTGCAACTAAGGGTTGATCGAGAATTGTTAAGTTTTTTTGAAATTTGAAATTTAGAAGTGCTTTTAAATTATATTTATATTTTTATTTATTTTAGAGATGTTGGAACTAAGTGTTATCGTTGAATGTCTTGTTATATTAAATTTGTATTGTATTTGAAGTTTAGTTTAATATAATTTATGGAATGATAGTATGATTTTAGAATTGATATAAATAAAAAAATGCTCAATATGATTCAATTGAATTCTAATCAGGTAAATCTGAATTACTCGATATTCGATTGAAATGGATATGGGCAAAAAAAAATCCAATCCTGATAGTGTTTGGACTGGATTTGGATAGTTTATTGAATATTTGGATTTAGATTTGGATAGCTAAAAATCCATCTCGAATCTGATCTAATACCATCTCTATCGGGAACCAATCCCCTCTTTACCAAATGGACCAACTTTGATGCACCACAGAGACATAAGCTGGCTTTTTGATTCAAAACCAAGCTGGTAATGTCTTGGCATTTTTTTTTCTTTTTGGTAGATTAATGTATCTTAACATCAATCGTTAAGACTTGAAAACTAATTTCCCTTTGCTTTACGTCAGATGGACTAGAAATTGACATAACAAACTTGCACTACTAATCACGACATTGATCAGCTCGGACAACCTTCTTCCAAGAATACCCCTTTCTCACGAGCATCGGCCATCCTTCTCTTTCTTTCAAGGATCTTACATCCTCTCCTTTCATCATCTTGTCACTTTGCACCATCAACTCGGTTCTTTAAACAAAATCAGAAGCCCTGGCATCTCAAGGCAACCCTCTAAAAAAATTCTTTCTACATCATAGATAGTGTAGCTCCGCAGACACTGTCCATGATGATTGACTTTTATATGGAGCCGAAGCGCAGCACCTAAAAAAAATTATTTTTTTTTTTCACTCCGACCTGCATGAGAGCTAATTACCATAGATGATATTCATGAAACTACACCATCCATGATATAAAAAATATTTTTTCTATATTCTGTATTCCCCTCATCCCTTCCCCGATACCCGCACTTCTATAGCTTACAAAGATGGGGATGCATTAACCACGTCAATGTAAGCCAAATACAAACCTCTTGCGAGTGTTGCCCATCAAATTCAGCCAAATTCTCCATCTGCCCGATTTACGATGTTATTTGACTTTATTCTTTTTTTGCTATGTATATCTCCAGTGTCATGATATTAATCCTTACCGGTATTTTTCCCACTTGGTCTTCTAGTCATACAGTTTAGCTTATTTGTCTTCCTATTAAGGTCAGCATCTTACTCATGGACAATTACTGTGCATTTACTGGTGCTTACCATTTTATGTCCTATAGAGAACAATCTTTTCCCCATGCTATCATCATCAAGATGAGCTTGCTACATTTTGCTTCACATGCAATTTTTTGTCAGAAATATGTCTTTACACTCCATTTTTCCTTGTATTGCTTTTAGTTCAGTGTTCTTGTATTGCTTTTTGATTCGTTCTCTCGATGAATTGATGGGTTGATTCCCTATCTTTTCATTACGGAAAAAAAAAACTGCATTCTTTCTTCAAGTCTTCCACCATAATTTTGGTAGGAAATCTTGCTCTAAAAGTTGGCAATCTTTCAGCCAAAGACGAGCTTTGCATTGCATCAAAGATGAGAGAGAAGTCAAGAAACAACACAAGGGAGACAAAAAGTTCAAATATGTCAAAAAACATTTGAGGAAAGTTAAGTCATTTGAGTTCCTAGATGGGAAGCTCATGGCCGTGTACTCAAAATAATCTTCAGGAGAATTGCTTCTAGCTTTATGGGCAAGCCTCTTAATGTATCAATTAACAGATCCGAGGGCACAACCTTCCAAACATAAGTTGCTACAAAAGAATGGGAAAAAAGGGCATCGAGTACATTTTGCCGGAACATGGTACCTTACATTATTTCTTTTGGAGATGGAGACATTGACCCTTTTCACTCTCCCAAATCCTCCTAAAACTACACATCTGCCTGCTTCTCCGTAGACATCCATCCAATGTACTTGTTCTACAATGCTGCAATTAGAACAAAAAGAGGAGACAGATAAACAAATGCTCAATCTCCAGTATTTAACAGCAGAATGTTGATGCTGATAAAAATAAATATTAATGCATGGATTCATGGCAGCACTGGGTGGACAGGAGACAAGGAAATAAGACATCATAGAACTAGTAAGATGCAAGTGCAAGATTTTCTTGTTTTAACAGGATGCATCATCTTTAGTTCACCAGTAAAAAGGTTATTTTTCCTTCTAAATCTATTGTGTCTCCATTCTTGCAGTAGTGGCATGTGTATTTAATGTCTCATCAATCATAATATCCTAATCATCCCATAACAGATTCATTTTTCCGAATGAGAAGGATTAGCCGATTGGTATGGTGATACTTTAAGTAGAATTAATCAAAGAAAAATATGTAGCTCACTTAGAGAAGCTAATCTGGTGAACCAAAAAAGCCACTTAAGAAGCTCTGCTGAAACTAAACTGAGAATGATCCTATCCAAACAAATAATGATGATTGGGAAGGATCATGAAAGCTGAAAGCTGGACTTGCTCTGAAAAAACCAGTTAAAATGTGGAGCTAAAATTTAGGAGAAAAAATAGCAAGAAATTTTAAATTCTCATCCAGGTCCCTTGTACACATTTGATGAAACTGACTGATGACATTGTGTTTACAAGAAAAACTAACATGATTTCCGTGTTCTGGTAGATTTCTTTTCAAAAAGATATCTCAATGAATAGCTTGCAATCTACAATATTGCAGATTAAGTATCAATAACAATTTATGCGAACTTCATGCATTTTCACAGCAATATAGCTTAAAGTCTATTGGGGGTTTTCTTGCTCATGAAGTTTCCATTATAACCTATGAAGCTTCCCTGATGAGAGATGGGTGCTTTCCTAGATGCTTATGCAGCTTTTTCCAACAGGATATCTCAATAATTGGCATATGATCAACAAGAATTGCAGAGGGTTTTCTTCATTTTTCAGGAAGAAAATATGACAGAACAATAAAATACAATAGCAATCAACGTGTGCTTTCCTGAACTCTAGCATGGATGCAGTAATTTCAAAACCATAAATTACATATAGGATATGATAAAAGATTATCTAGGATATGGTCTTTAGTGTAAAACAAAGCCAACCCAGACATAAACCTAGACCTATGTATACCAAACAAAACTCCAAATAACACAGAAAGGACCAACATAAACCAAAAGGAATTGCTATTGCATCAATGTTTTATCTTGATTATTAATGTCAGAGACATAAGTCCAACTGAAAAATAAGATATGCTGATATTTTGTCAGATGTGATTGCTCATGGCAAACATCCTTAAAACTGAGGGAGAAAGTCCAAAAATCAATCCTTTATTTATAAGGTGAAATTTTTATGGTTTTAAGTGAAATCATCGATTGTCAGAAGAACAGAAAAAGTTTCAGCGTTTTATCCAGAACAAGGGAAGTAGAACCACTGTCTTATGGCTTTTTTTAAAAACATAATGACCTGTTAATAACTCTTCTTCTCAAACTTTTTTTCCTTAATTAATTATATTGAATAAAGGGTCTATCATGGAGAAAACAAGAAGAAATATCACAAAAACACCCACACACACTCACCAAAAAAATAAAAAATAAAAAATAAAAAATAAAAATAAAAATTTCATGGACAGCATACATTACAAAGAAGTAAGCATGTTAGAATCTTCAAGGATATCAGAAATCCCAGTTGGGATCCACCACAATGTTATGAAAGGATAAGATCAACAAAAAAAGTGAAGGTGTCGAGAAAAATTCATAAAAATATTGAATTTTTAGTTGCAACCAAGCTAAATCCATCATTCCATCTACAGGTTTTTGTAGTCTGAGAGAATTTAGTACTACAGGCAACAAAAAATACAAAGAAGGCCCTTCAACAATGCCTGATCACACAAAAAGGTGGATCCCTGTTAAGGTCCAAGTGAATCTATGGATACAAGCATGATAAGAAATGGGAGAGATCAATAACATACAAGAGGGGCTGTCTTCAGATAAAGCAGTCAACAATATTAATTTAAATCATAACAAGATTCTCTTGCCTTCCAATTGGACACAAGTCCCTTAAGATCCTACTTCAATGCCCTTGTGGACAGGACAACTACAAATATCGAATGCATATTACCATTACATAACACTCTCCCAACTCTAAGGAAGTTCTTATTTTGTGAAAAACAAGAATGCAACTACAGATGCAAACGAATGATAAGAGAAGTCTCACTTAAAGAAAATTCTTAGGTTGCATTTGGTAGATAGATTGCCAATAATTTAAAGTACGCCCACCAGATTAATATATTTGGTATGTTTTTTGGATGGCAATCTACATTGCCTCGGGGAGAAGTGGCTATCCAGATTGCCACTTCATTGGTAATATTGCAATAAAAATTTTGGACAAAATTATCTCTTAAAAAAAAAAAAAAAAATCGTCATCCAACCCTCTCCCCTCCCTTGGCGCCACCCATGGCTCTATTATTATTATTGTTGTTGTTCTTATTCTTATTATTATTATTTTATATATTTATAGTATATTTATATATAATATAATATTTATATACAATATATTTATATATAATATAATATATTATAATATATTATAATATATTATATTATATAATATATAATATAATATATAACTATATTATATTATATATAATAATATTATATATTTATATATTATTATATTTTATATTTTTATGTTTGTATATTTATATATATATTATAATTATATACATATTATTATATATATATATATTTATATGTTAATATGATATATTATAATATGATATACTATATATAATATAATATAACATATAACAATATTATATTTATATATAATATCAATGTTATATATAATAATAAATATATATTATATAGTTATATTATTTATATATATTTAAATATAAATAATGTGAATATATAAGTATATATATTATTATATATAAATGTAATACACATATTATATAATATCAATATATTATATTATAGTATATATTATATATAATAATATTATATATAAATATAATAATATTATTATTAAATATAATATAAATATATAAATATAATATGTATATAAATAACAATATATAAATATATATTTATATATAATAATATATATATTATTTTTGTTTCTCACCAAAAAGAAAGAAGAGCAACATTACTAGGAGCATTTTAGAAAGTTGATTTCATATTATCGATAATCTAATTATCGTACCAAACATATCAATCAAGACTCTCGATAATTTTACTATAATATTATCTGTATGTACCAAATACAGTAATCAACATTACCGGCAATTTAATGGTGGCAATCTATCTTGAAGGTAATCGACATTATCTTTCAAGATTGCCTGGCGATGTAACAAATGCAATCTTACGCTGCAAACTTATCAACATCCAAGATATGGTAAATATTTAAATCCATAGTTTTGTTTTGGAAAAGAATATTTAAATAAAAAGATTTTATTCTAATAAAATGCATATTTCACAAAATCTAACATGATTTAGTCTTCATCTGGCCTCCCCAATATGCTATTTAACAGCTGACATCTGCACGGAGGATGGAAGCGCAAAGAAAAACTAACAATCATACATATCAAAATCATAGATATACCTTTCCATATAATGATAAGGAAGAAGAGAATGGTGATAACCATGGCACAGAAGTTAGTGTTCGAAGATGGTGCCTTGGTGTTCTTCTTCTTTAGCATCTTCATGCGTTCAATTCTTGCCTGCCTCGACATGGCAAGTTCAGATATCTCATGTACTAGCTTCTGGTCAAAAGCATTCAGCAACATAGACTTGGGAGGCCGGGGTGGTTTTGGAGGCCTTATGGAAGCCTTCTTTCTTGGCCCCTCAGTTTCTACTATCTTTGTGAAAGGGCCCACATTTTCCTCTCTGTCAAACCTTTCTTGTGCTAAAATTTCTCCATTCTCATAACAACCATCAATAGAACAGGAGAAAACATTACCTGAGTTAACAGCTTCTTCACTCATCATCAATCCAGAAAGGCCACTCCGGACTCTAACCGACAACCTTTTTGCATTCCCCCTACTAAAACTGTTGTCAGATCCTTCTTGTTGACTGCTTGTCCTACTTGTGCCACTCTCAAGATCAATGACATCTTCTAAATTTTCTGAATCCATAACCACCATAACCCTGCAACACATATGTCAGCAAATTAGAATCTTCCTTCCGTCTTCCAGCAAAATAGAGGTCTTCATCCAGCAATCTTTTAAAAGTCTTCAATTCTTTTTGCAACAACCTGCAGAAATCTGCCTACAACATACACAGTCTTCATAATCTTGTATTCTTTAATGTGCTGAACAAAGAGCACCAACTTTACTTAGGATAAACATCCATTGTCAGAACCTTCTGAATCATTAAAAAGGGTGCTATACTCTTTCCCTCTTACATTAAATACCTCTTACAGTAAAAAATATCTTCATATCCTTCAGAACATCCTGAACAAGACCACCAAGAAGCCATCTGTCTTCAGAAATCTCACATTCCTGCATTTTAATTAGAAAGTAAATTTTCCTAAACAAAGAAAACCAAGATTGCAGCATAACATACATAATGACACAAAGTTTCAAAAAATAAAAGTTAGATCAGTCTTCCCTATTAGAGCAAAAATAAAATCATTTTAAGAAAACCCAATGGCCGAAATCTCCATTTTCAAGAAATCCCATCAATGCCACCCTGAACCAATCAATAGAATGTTAAATCTAATCCAAATAAAAGGATTAACAACTCCAACTCATCAAAAAAAGAAAAAGAAAAAAAAAAAACTACCGTCCACATCATAACAAAAGAGGTCAAACCCATAATGTAGTTCGTAATCTACCACCAAACCAAACGTCGTTCCCTTGGCAGTTTGCACTCAAAAAGGTGCCATCTTTACACCAAAAACTAGCCCAATAACCCTAAATTTAGACATATTTGGCATCTGAAAGCTCTCCAAAAGAAAATGTAGCTCGCAAACCTCACAGGAGACAAATATTTTTCCCTAATTCAAAAGGAATCTACCTTTTTGCATCAAATTCAAACCCTAAAACCCAGAAACTCAGAGCTTTTCGAGATTTGGGAGGATTAACGACGCTTACCGTGTCACTGACGACGAGTGTAAAGATCGGATTCGACGCAGATAACGGCATTCGAAGCTCGTCAAGGTCCCGCGCGCACGAAAGAGTTGGAGATTTAGGGTTTGCAAGAGATCTGAAAAGAATTCTTATTGGAAATGTGCGCGAGTTTTGATTGGAAACCTACCAAATTTGGCGCGAGATCCTCTCTAAACCCGGAAGATCGTTTATGGAGAGAAAATCACGGGCCCAAAATTGGTAGATTCCTAATAAATTATGTCCAAATTTAGTAAGTTTCCAATAATTCTGTAAAGAACTGAGATAAAAGTTTCGTTTCACGGAAGGGGAAGTTCCCGGCGGAGAAAGCTGGCGGAGAAAAGTTACCGGTGGTGAGTCCTAAAAGGGCAGCGGCCTTTGTGATTGAAGCTAGACCGTTAGATTTCATGCGCGATGAATTTGATGACCAACGAGGCTAACAGTGACGCCTGGACTATGTGGCAGGATCGAATTCCTTATCCTTCCATCCATCTGATCCAATTAAATTAGATCTCTGGATCAAAAATTTATCGATTCAAATTTAATATATTAAATAAATAAATAATTTAGATCTTTGATTTATTTATTAAATAAATAATTTAATTAATTTATTTATTGAATGGATCAAATTAAACAAAATAAGTTGAGTGGATTTAACTATTAAATAGTTAGAAATAAATTATGCAGATCTTAAATAGATTAAATATATTTTAAATAAATATATTTTTAATCTAAGAGATAAATCCAAATAGACGAGCTCAATGAAGCTCGCGAATCTTTAGTGCAGGCCGCAGGTTTCACTGGCTCAGTGATTACCAAATTTTCTGTGGTGTTTAAGGTGCTAGATTTGTGAGCCTACCTAACATAAATTTGCTTACAAACCATTATACCAAACAAAAAAAGAAAAATAATAATAATAAATATTTTTTTATATTTTTATTAGTTTTACTAATATCCTCTTATACTTAAAATTTCAGCAATGTTAATCCTGTATTTAACAAAACATTATAATTTGCTCTTCTGACGATCCAGTTTGGATTCGAGGCTCCCCCCGATAATTATGTGGTATAATGTTTAATGTAGATGGCTTAAATGGTCAAAAAAATTGGTTTTATCTGTCTAGCTTGGCCCTCTCCCAATTTGGTGCCAAACTTTCCGTCATTAATAAATATTTTTTCCCACTGTTTAGTTTATTATTGTCTCTATCCCTCTATCTTTCTAGATTTCAGACAAATTAGAGATGAGTTTGTCTTCATCAAGCATGTGGAAACCATCCACCAGTAGTGCAACCCCAAAGATGTGCCGTTGCCATCTTGCAGTGATGGTGAAGATATCGTAGACATCTATGAATCCGAAAAGAAGATTTTGGGCATGCCCTAATTATAAGGTTATGATTTTTTTTTTTTAATGTTTTACTCGATTTGAGGATCGTGGACATCTATCCTTCCGTATTGCAACTGTGGTTGTTTTCTTTCTTAGATTGATGGAGTTTGCAACTATTTTCAATGGTTAGATCCGGAATAGGATGGGCATGCATTCAAGATTATCCATAAATTGCAGAAAAGGTTGATAGATTGGAGGCTGATAAGCAGGTCTTGTAGGTGGAGAAGGAAAGTTTGGAATCTAAGATATCTGACCTTGAAAAGTAGGTGGTTGATCTAAAAAGACAAGCTAATATTTGAAAAAATAGGAACATATGTAATATGTTTGGTGTTTTTTGTTTTTCAATCATGTTTTCGCTAATTTTCTTAGCCCATATGCCTAATGTACCATTTTGTCAAACATCCTTGCCATGATACTGTATTTGCTTCTTGTAAGGATTTTTAATCTGAAACCATACTATATCACATTTTGATTATGTATTTTGCTTAATAAGATTATATTTGGCAATATCTATTAATGTATCTTTGCTGGCATATTGATGTTTTAAATGGCACAATATTTTTACAAATTGTTTTTAAATGGCACAAGATTATGTATTACAAGTTTATGGATTCATAGAAACCTATAAATGCCAGTGATGAGATAAAAATAATATGTGAAATGCAATAGAAATGCTGCTTTATTCCACAAATGCCATTTATAGATTATCTATTCCAGTTTTTTTCCATGTTTCAATAGAAAGTATAGAATCAGTGAAATGCTACTTTATTCCTAAAATAATCTGCAAGAGCTATCAAGCACCTTCCCTTTTTTAATCAAATTACACAGAATCCACTAATTCAAGTAATATGAATTATGCAAAACAAACAAGTCAACATCATGTTTAAAGCATATGCTATGTAGTTTTAGAGTGTTCATGGTTATTTATATAACACTATATACTGCTAGCTGGTTGGATATGGGTGATAGTCATATGATCACCAGTATTAAACTGGAAAATATGTCTTATAAGCCAGGGGATGCCAAGTAGATTGAATGAGAGACACAAGTCCAGACGATGATAATCTATTCTCTAGAACACATGAAGCAATCAAGCTAAATATAGGTCTATACATCTGATATACCATAAAATCAATAATCCATCCAGATATAATTAGAAAAAAATGTTCTCCCAAACAAGTCCCTGAAAAGGCTGTGATTCAACAGTAATCCTAACTTCATAGTGATCCTAACTTCATATTCAACAAATTAGATAATATACAAAACATATAAACCCACTTTCACATTCAACAAAATTAAAAAATTTACAAAACTTAGAAATCCAGTTTAAAATTGTATCACTGTATCATAATACATCTACAAAATACAAAACATAGAGTTGATTCGTTACATTGAAAACTCTCTCAGTTCTCCCCTTCATAGATTCAATTTTATTTATGATCAGGATGATTGCTCTCTTGAGTTGGAAGATTGCTTCCTTGGCTTGAAATGATTTCTTGACCGACAGCACTGGCACTTGAGTTGAGAGCGCGTCCACCTCTTCTAGCTACAAATTTTGATCTCTTCTTTCTCTTAGGATCCTAAAAAAAAGAATATATATACATTGTTAGTTAACTATAAAACTATACGATATGAATTAAAAGCTATATTCTTGATCTTGTATATTAGACCAAATTTAGTGGTGTTTTCAACATATATGGGGCCACAACTTGTATTAGCTTCATCTCAAACTTGCACATCATATTTCTGTATAAATAACTTATATCATAAATTAAAACTTGATAATGCTAGATCTTACCTCTCTATCCATATCTTTTCTCTTTTTATTTTTTCTGATTTTCAGATCCGACCTTCTTGGCATCTTACATATTTTATAATTATGCCCACATTGTAAGCAATTTGAACATCTAACATAATGAAATCTAACTCTGACCTTAGGTTGCTTTTTAGGCTTTTCTGCACCTCTTTTCCTATTTTTCTTTGGTCTTCTAAGTTGCTTCTTAACCGTTGATAGATCAAGAGGCTCAAAATATATCTTTACCCACGGTTCCTCGCTAGGAACAAGATAAATCATGGGCTCATAGGTCTTTACATAGGTCTCTTTCTTATAATAATAACTTACATACAGCTTTGACATTTGTTTTGATGCATATATGGTAGCAATGGCATGTTTATATGGAATACTCGTGCGCCCCCATTTGCTACATCTACAAATCCACCTGTTTAACATAAAATGTCCTATTCAATCAACTAACCTGATATACCATATTTTCAGCATAAGTGGACTTACAAATATTGGATGCTACTTTCTCATCTTCAAGCTATCTTTGAGCACTTGGTGTTATGTTCCACTCAATACATAAAGTGCCATCTCTTTTCAACTGAAATCTCTGCATAAGTGTCATTCTTATCCACTCTATCATGGTCAAAATTGGCTTATCCCTAATGTTGGGGGTTTTTATGCCTACCGAAGATATGAGAATATAGGCTGATTGAAGGTCTTTGGAAGGCTATGGCCGAGGTCCTATCTCAGGCTGAACTTGAGTTCATGAGAGATAGAAGCCAAAGTCATAATATAGGCTAATTGAAGATCTTCAGAAGATTGAGGATGAGATCTTGAGTCAGGTCGAGCTTGATATCATCAAAGGAGGAAAGCCAGGGTCACAATATAGGCTGATTGAAGGCCATTGAAGGCTGAGGCCGAGGTTCCATCCAGGCCGAGCTTAAAGTTATCAAAAGAAGAGACCTAAAATCTTTGGAAGGTTGAATTGAAAGCAATTGAAGGCTAAGGTCGAGATCCCATCTCAGGCTGAGCTTGAAGTTATCAAAAGATGAAAGTCAAAGTCATGATGAAGGCTGATTAAAGGTCTTCGGAAGGCTATGGCCGAGGTTCTATTTAAGGCCAAACTTGAATTCATCAAGAGATGGAAGCCAGTCATAATATGGATTGATTGAAGGTCTTCAGAAGACTGAAGTCGAGTTTCTATCTCAGGCCAAACTTGAAGTTACCGAAAGGATCAACTCCTCCAGGATAAACTTTTCCAGGATGAACTCCCGTGGGATGAACTTCTTCAGGATAAACTCCTTCAGGACGAACTCTTCTATGAGAAACTCCTCCAGGAGGAACTTCTCTAGAATGAACTCCTTCAGGATGAACTCTTCTAAGATGAACTCCTTCAGGTTGTCAACTTTTTTCCTACATGCTATGAGAAAATAATACCTAACATGATTTCTAAGAATATTCTAGTTGACAAATAAAATATCTCTAATAATCCACTGCTCTTCTATGACTAATAACCTACAATCCATCCTAACAAAATTCAGATCCTTCTATAAAAGAAAAAAAAGAGAGACCCCAAGGTACGCAAGCTCTTCTCTTCCAAATGCTCATCTTCTTTTTTCTGTTGAACAAAAAACTAACTTGAGCGTTGAAGGATCTCCACCGGAGCCAACTCTGGTCGGAGACTTCTCTTATAGGTACGATCGCCTTCATTCCATTACCATCGTCGCGCAACTCCAGTGATCCAACCTCGAGATGGATTTTTGCATCAACAGATGACACTAGAAGGAGGGCTCCTTTTAAGCCCGTTTATGAAAAAAATGAGCATCCAACGAAAGGAGCTCCATCGCATCACTCCAATAACGATGGAATTTAGCATCCATCTTCAACAGGCTCCACCCAGACTCAAACTAAGGGGCTTCAAATGAGAAAAAAATTTTGATCGAAAAAAAAAGATCCAAAAAAGAAAGAAGACCATGACAAGGATGATCTGGACTAACAAAGAGCTATAAAATCTAGATAAAAAATATAATTATACAAATTTTTTAGTCATGTTATATTCTTGATTCATCCATTCTCTTGAGTTCTAGATAGAATCAAATATTAGAAGAGGGATCTTCATTTGTACTCCAATATACTGGGCAAAATAAAAGCAATGTCTAAAATCCAAAATGAAAGAAAGAGACTAAGATCCTGAGACAGAGAAACAAATGAAGTGGTATTATAAAAATTAGAGAAAAATGAAGAGAGACTTTCCTAAATTAGCGGTCACTTTGGCATCCTACTGTTATGCTTATTATATCTTCATTCGAGACTATGATATCATTTCTTTTCATTACTCCCATGGATCATAAATTTTATCTATCTGGATCAAATTAGAGCCATATTTTCCAAGCTAAGAGATGTGCCATTTTTTTTAGATATTACCATAACTATTTATTACTTTTCATACGTTGCTCTGTTAAATGGGATATATGGATCCGAAAACTCAGCTACTATCATGCACCATCTGGATAGTGGATCGTCCTCATCAACTAAGTAGAAGATTTATGGCTCTTCTTCAAATATCGTATATTCATATTGATGAGTGATGTTTAATTACTGCATACTACTCATAAGTTCGATTTATTGTTGGAACTCTACATGCTATTAATTTTGTTTTATCACTTACTACCTTAAGTGGTTTTTCACTCAGACGTATTTAACACTGAAATTCTATATGCTTTTAATATTTCTCGAATTCTCACTATATGCAATCGCATTTGGTCCTTCTCGTCCTAAAGCTATTGGTAGATCTACTCAGACTTTGACTTTTAGAAGAAAGAAAGAGGAGAGGCAACGATGTTCGTAGGCCTCTCCCCAGCCCAGGCGACCCAACTAGCCGACGTCCTTCTCGCACATGCGTTCCACCAATCTCCCTCACAATCCCAGGCGACGTCGACTTCAAAAAAAAAGAGAAAAAAAAGAAAGAAGAAAAAAGAAAAATGAGGGTTTCTATTTCCAAATAAATAAAATAATAAAATAAAATAATATATATAATAAAAAATATAAATAAAAAGAGAGAGAGAGAGAGAGAGAAAGGTGCATAGGGTCGGCACCTGCAGACCTCCCCCGCTCCCTTCATGCCTTCGGGCGACCTCCCCCATGCCTGTCGCGCATCCTCAGGCCTCACCCACTCCTGTCGTGCCTCCGACCGACCTCTCCGATGCCCGTCGCAAGTCCACAGATCTTCCCTGCACTCCTAGGCACGATCCGCGATGACTCCGACCATCTTCTCTCTTCCATGCACCCCCTGCAGTCGAGTCTCCAGTGACCCCTCCGATCTTCTCTCTCCCAAGAGACTCCTCCGATCGATCTTCCCTCTACCGTGCACCCGGATGACGTCGCAGACCTTCCCTCGATCTCGAATGCTGACGACCTCCTCCCTCGCGCTCCTAGGTGCAACTTACGGTGCCCCTCCGACCTTCTCCAAACCCATGGGACCCCTCCGGCCTTCTTTGAATTCACGGCGCCCCTCCAGTCTTCTCGCTCCCAGGTGGAACTTAAGCACCTCCAAGCTCCTCTCCCACGGCTCCGTGCACCCGTGGTGCCATTCGATCTCCTCTCCCACGCTTTAGGCGCGGCTGCAATGGCACCGACGACCTTCTCCCCTGGCTGATCTCCTTCCTCATGGCCCGTGATGGCAAGGATGCTCGGCCCCTGCGGCTCCAGCCGATCTCCCCCCACGCATCCCTCCAATCGGTCTCCCCTGCGCCCATTGCGTGAGCACCCAGCCGATCTCCCTCCTGTGCGGCCCTTCGTTGATTTTCTCTCTCTCGCATGGCTAAGATCCTCTCCTGTGCTCTCAAGCAAAGCTTGAGCTCCTCCGAACTCCTTACCACGCTCGTGCGACCTCCAGCCAGCCTCCACCAAGCCCATGTTCAAACCCCTCTAATCTTCCTCCCCTGCACTCCTAGGTGCGGACTACGATGATCTCTGACTGATCTTTTCTCTCCAACCCGCGGTGAGGTCCTCTATCGCGAGCTCAGGTGGCCCTGACCTCTCCAACAAAAAAAAGGAGGCAGAAGCCCTTGCGGCTGAGCTTCTCTCCGCACGCCTCATCTCCTTCCACCCCTCACATCATGATTCCTCCAGTCGGTTTTCCCTTTGCTCTTAGGCACAATCTATGGTGACTCTAGCTGAACTTCCCTCTCTTGCAATCTGCAGTACCTCTTCGACCAATCTCCTTCTCATGCGTCAATCTCCTTCCTCGCAGCTTCGAGTAGTAGCCGAAATTGGTTAAAGCGACTGCTCCAATCTCCTTCCCCACACGCCCAAGCGCGACTGATCGTGCATCCAAATTTGCACCTCCGCTCACCTCTACGGCCGAGCTACAGGCTCACAACAGTCAACTCCACTTCTTTGCTGAGATCTGTGCACTCTCAATGTGACCGAGGTCCACAACATGTCGAATCCCGAAGCCACCAACAAAAGGCCACAATCTTCATACACAACTGTGAATTTATCCACCGAAGCCGAGTTGATACAAAGAATATATATATATATATATATATATATATATATATATATATATATATATATATATATATATATATATATATAATATATAATAAAATAATAAATAGAGAAGAAGAAGAAGAGAATGAGAAGAAAAGGAAAGAAGATGCCAGTCGGCTGATCATCTCTCCCATGCGCCTAGATGTGGATGAACTAGCCACAACGGAGCCAAGGTCCGTGCGCCCCTGGAGCGGCTAAACCTATCATCAAGCAGTTCTCAAGGTCCTCGTGCATGTGGTGCCGATATCCTCACAAGGCCGTGCACTCTCAACATGGCCGAGGTTCCACCACGCACCGAGATCCCTGCACTTTGCAACCGAAGTCCCCTGCACGTGCATTCGTCCGACCTTTTTCGAAGTCCTCTCACGCGCATCTCACATCATACAGTGTCGAAGCTGACTTAGAGCAACCCCGAAGCCATCCATAAAATGCTACAACCTTACAAAGAAAAGGAGAAGAAAGAGGAGAAGGAGAAGACAAAGTTTGACCTAAACTGGGGTAATTCAAGCCAAATTACCCCAAAACAAAAGCTCAAATTAAGTAACAAGAGGAGGTCAAACAGAGCCTAAGATCTCCCAAACGAAGAACTCATGGTAAGAGGCTTTTAAACTTTTGTCCATTATCTTTTCTTTCTCGCAGGGCTATAGGACACCATAATCAAGAACCACACTCAAAGTCAATCAAGACTAAGTTCAAGAAACTAAAGCTAAAGCTGGAGTTCGAATCCAGACCAATCCGAGATCGAGTTCAAGATCCATCTGAGGTTTAAGCAAGATAAATTCGAGACAAAGATCATATAAGTCCGAGGTCTTTAAAGGTTCAAGCTTAAAAGATTGAAGCTAACAAAAATTCAACCTCAGTAAGTCAAGCTCACCAAAAAAAAAATAATCCAAGGTAAAAGCCTAAGCTGAGCTGAAGTTAGATTCAAAACCAAGCCAAGGTCAGAATCAAAGATAAGCTGAAGCTAAAATCACAACCAAGCTGAAATTAAGATCACAACCAAGCCAGAGTCAAAATCATGACCAAAGCCGAACTATGAAGTCCAAATTCAAGCTAAAAAAAATCAAGGCCAAGAAAGCAAACTTGACAAGAACATCGATCAAAGAAGATTCTGTTAATCTGAGATGGAAGGAGGGGAAAGGCTCTTTCAACGACCCTTATGTGTCCCTATAGCTACGTTAGGAACAGAAGGAGAACCTCGTCCTAATGCAAGCAAAGCAGAAGGCCTTGTTAATTTAAGATGAGATGAGGAGAGAGGCCCTACCAACGATCCTAATGTGCTCCTACAGCCACGTTAAGAGCAGGAGGAGAATCTCGTCCTAACGTGAGCAAAGTAGAAGACCTCGTTAATTTAAGATGAGATAAAGAAAGAGGTCCTGCCAATAGTCCTAATATACCTCTACAGTCATGTTAGAAATAGAAGAAGAATCTCATCCTAATGCGAGTAAAGCAGAAGGTCTCGTTAATTTAAGATGAGATGAGGGGAGACGCCCTGCCAACGGTCCTAATATGCCCCTATAGCCACATTAGGAACAGAAGAAGAACCTCATCCTAACGCGAGTAAAATACAAGGCTTCGTTAATCTAAGATGAAATGAGGAAAGAGGCCCTTTCAATGGCCCTAAGGCGATCCTACGATCGTGTTAGAAACAGAAGGAGAACCTCGTTCTAACATGATCAAAATTGAAGGCCTCTAATTCTTAAACAAGAGGTTAAAGATCAATATGTGTAGAAATTCGACCTTAAAAGATAAAGATCTAGAGAAATTCGAGCTCAAAATGTCAATATGTGCAGAAATTCAATCTTAAAAGATGAAGATCTATAAAAATCTGAGCTCAGAATATCAACATGTGCAGAAATTCAATCTTAAAAGATGAAGATCTATAGAAATCTGAGCTCAGAATGTCAGCATGTGCAGAAATCCGATCTTAAAAGATGAAGATCTACAGAAATTCAAGCTCGAAATATCAACATGTGCAGAAATCTAACTTTAAAAGATGAAAATTTACAAAAATCCGAGTTCAGAATGTCAACATATGTAGAAATCTGACCTTAAAAGATGAAGATCTGAAGAAATTCGAGCTCAGAATATCAACATGTACAAAAATCCAACCTTAAAAGATGAAGATCTGCAGAAATCCGAGCTCAGAATGTCAACATATGCAGAAATCCGATCTTAAAAGACGAAGATCTATAGAAATCCAAGCTCAGAATATCAACATGTGCAGAAATCCTATCTTAAAAAGTAGAGATCAGCAGAAATCTAAGCTAAAAAAATTGAGGATAAAATTGAAGACCTTCAAATAATTTCAATAAGAAGCCAGAAGATTCTAATTCTAAATGACAAAAAAAAAACATGTCTTCGGCAAGTCCGATTTACTATACTCCCTTCATCTGAACTAAGGCTCGGACTCGAAAGTAGGGAGGCTATTGTTGGGGGATTTTTATACCTGCCGAAGATATGAGAACATAGGCTGATTGAAGGTCTTTGGAAGATTGTGTTCGAGGTCCTATCTCAGGCCGAACTTGAGTTCATCGAGAGATAAAAGCCAAAGTCATGATGTAGGCTAATTGAAAGTCTTCAAAAGATTGAGGATGAGATCTTGAGTCAGGCCGAGCTTGATATCATCAAAGGAGGGAAGTCAGGGTCACCATATAGGCTGATTGAAGGCCATTAAAGGCTGAGGCTGAGGTTCCATCTCAGGCCAAGCTTAAAGTTATCAAAAGAGGAGAGCCAAGTTCTTCAGAAGGCTGAATTGAAGGTAATTGAAGGCTGAGGTTGAGGTCCCATCTTGGGCTGAGCTTGAAATTATCAAAAGATGGAAGCCAAAGTCACGATGAAGGCTGATTGAAGGTCTTCAAAAGGCTGTGGTTGAGGTCCTATTTAAGGCTGAACTTGAGTTCATCAAGAGATGGAAGCCAATCACAATATGGGCTGATTGGAGGCCTTCAGAAGGCTAAGACCGAGTTTCTATCTCAGGCCAAACTTGAAGTTACCGAAAGGATCAATTTCTTCAGGATGAACTCTCTCAGGATGAACTTCCTCGGAATGAACTCCTTCAGGATAAACTCCTCCAGGATAAACTCTCTCAGGACGAACTCCCCCATGAGGAACTCCTCCAGGATGAACTTCTCCGGGATGAACTCCCCCAGGATGATCTCTTTCAGGATAAACTCCTTCAGGATGAATTCCTTCAGGATGAGCTCCCTCAGGATGAGCTCCTTCGGGATGAACTCCTCCAGGTTGTCAACTTTTTTTCTATATACTATAAGGGGATAATACCTGACATGATTCTTAAGAATATTCTAGTGGATAAATAAAATATCTCTAACAATCCACTACTCTCCCACGACTAACAACCTACAATCCATCCTGATAAACTTCAGATCCTTCTATAAAAGAGAAAAAAGAGGGACCCTGAGGTACGCAAGCTCTTCTCTTCCAAACGCTCATCTTCTTTCCTCTATTGAACGAAAAATTGACTTGAGCATTGAAGGATCCTCGTCGGAGCCAACTTTGATCGCGGACTTCTCTTGTAGGTACGGTCACCTCCATTTTGTCGCCGCCGACTTACCACCATCGCGCAACTCCAGTGATTCGACCTCGAGATGGATTTTCGCATCAACACCTAACATCCATAATATAGAAGTTAAATGACTCACATAGGTTATTCACTATTAAATCTACCTTGCATCTTGGGTTGAATGTATACCTTGTCCGGGTATTCTTATTAATGGAGGCCACATATTCATAAGTTGATTTTGACTTCAGGTTGAGCTTCTCCATAGCAATGTTGAAGTCATGTTCTGTATATGCAGATGCTGCCATCCATAAATCATCTTTTAAGGCTTTATCCTTATGTTCTCTATCCCTAAAATTGGCATACAAACATCGAATGCAGATTCATTGCTCTATTGTTGGGACCACACAATCAAATGCCTTAGTCAAATCCTATAATACAATAAGAAAAATATCTAGATATTAATGCATATTATAGTAAATGCTCAAAGAATATTACCTTTTATCTGTCAGACATTAAAACCCATTCATTATCTTTCACTGCGTCGATGTACTCAATTAAGAAAGTAAAAAAGAACTCCCACGAGCTTCTGATTTCACCCTCAACAACTACGAATGCTATAGGATAGAAATTATTGTTTTCATCCTTACCAATAGCACTAAAAATCTATCCACCAAATTCATTTTTTATGAAGCAACCATCAAGACTGATAAATGGTCTATAGCCAGCTAGAAAACCTTGCTTTTGAGCTTGTAAACATATAAATACTCTTTGAAATTTAGGATGCAATGCTCTATCGAGCCTCTCAACAATAATCTTTATCCAGCTATTGGGATTATGCTTCTTTAAGATCTCAGCATAGTCCCAAAGTATATTGTATTGCTCCTTGTTGTCCCCATGTACATCTTCTATAGCTTGCTTTTTTGCTCTATAGATCATATGCGAACTCACATCCACATGATATTCTTGTCTAACCTGGTTCTTAAAGGTTTTGACTTTCCAATTTGAATCGGACCTTAAGTTCTCCATATATTTTTTGCTCAACCATTTTGCAGTGACCTGTTTATTTATGAAACTTCTCCTACATTTATGAATATGATTCAAAGTCTTAATTTGAAAAGAGGCATCTCCAGTAACATTTGATGCATGCATCCTCCATCCATAATTATTTTTGCACTCAACTGTTATTCTATTCTTTTCATTCTTTATGAACACTAGATCCCTTTCATCCTTGATAGTATAATTTTTTAAAACTTCTCTAAATTGGTATACATCTCTCAACAATAGTCCTACAAATAACTTAGGATCATCAATGGTACTTGCATCAAATTCAAAATCTCTAGGAGGCTTAGGGTTACCATCATCTGAAGGTGGTGGGGTATATAATCCATAAGCTGTGGCTTCTTCTAGATTTTCATCTACGTCAGCTTTTGGTGCTTTATCCTTATTTTCATTCATTTGATTGCTGGAAGCAATGCTCGAATCTTTTGAAAAATCTTTAGGTGCTTTCTTAACCCCTGCATAGAATAAGTCATCATTTTCAGATGATTCTTCACTGAAGTGTATGCCGTTATCATCAAGTTCTTCACTCCCTTCATTATCTTCTTGACTGTCTCCTTGACTGCACTCATCTTCTTCAACATTACCTTCTTTTCCATTGTTACTTTCAACTATTTCATCATCACTTGATTCAACTTCATTATCAATATCATTGCCACTTTGATTTAACTCACTGTTAGGTACATTCTAAACTTGAGTGATAGCCGACTGATTTAACAAACTATCAGGTACATTTAGAACTTAAGACTGATCCTTTTTTTTTACGAGACTGTACATAAATGTCAATCCATTTTCTATCTTCATAACAATCCAACATCTCCATACAATCCTTATCATCCTTAAGGGGTCTATACCAATTTGAATTGGTCTATGTGGCAACAAGTAGAACAACTCATCCCCTTTCACATAGCCAAAATTTTCTGCAATTTCCTCAATCTCAGAAAAGAAAACATAATCTTTATCAAATTAATAGTAAAATTCTAACTGTCCATTTATATACCTCTTGCGGGGAATATCAACAAACTGCCCTCCATAATGAACTCGAAAAGATACAACATTCAGGTCTACCATTTCTGCATGAATGACAAAATAAAAATCATCGTTCTTATGGTCCATAGTTGTATACCTTAGATTATCTTCTTAAACATCCCACAATGGAATGATAATAACAATAAAAAAAGGGACAACAAAAGTGCAAAACACTAATGGAATATTATATCAGGCAACCCACGGTATCCAATTTCGAAATCCTAATTTTCAAATAAAATATCAAAGATATGAATAAAAAAAATAATTAAATAGAATAATATTCTTGAAATGTAGAATGACAAAGAAGCAAAAATTAAAAACATTGTCGTTTTATTTGGCCGAGATGCAAGAATACATATCTGCGAGAAATGGAGAATCCTATTATTGAAATCTTCTATATTCTTGAACCAAAACGAAACATAGAGTACAGCAATCCTCTCTTCGTGGTCATCCGAAATCAACCCACAAAATGAACATGTCCAGAAAAATGAGTATATTCTATGGAAGGGCAAAGCAAAAGAATTGAAAGCGATCTTTTGATCATGTAAGGAAAGAAATACCTGATCATGCTGCTCACGCCGCTCACGTGACTATCGATTGTATACGTCATGATTGAAATAGGATTAAAGAATATCAACATGGTAAAAATAGTACCACGTAATTACCGACGAAAGCTTCAGATCCAAATTAGATCATCGGAAGGGTAAATTATAATATTTTATTAAATACATAATTGGTATTGCTAAAATTTTAAGTATAAAAAGATATCTATAAAATAATAAAAATATAAAAAATTATTTATTAATTATCCAAAAAAAAAAAACCTCATTTTTTATAGGAAACTATTAGTCGGATTATGAAAGCAATGCTCCAGCAATGTTAATTGACATATGCGAAAGCAAAACAATCTGAATATTACGTAAGCGGTCACACGGTGGGGACAGAGGTTCCAGGCTTTTAAGTGATGTCATCCGCAAGATCACGCCGCATACGATCCAGAGAGAACCCCGGGTAATTATACAAAGGGACTCCCTTCTATTAAAAAAATCAAAGAATAGAAAAATAAAAATTCCAAAAACGAAAAACTCTGCTGCTCCAGCGGTTCAAATCGACTACACTGCTGAAGAGACTCCCTTCTTTTTTTTCTTTTTTTTTAAAAAAATTCCAAAAACGAAAAACTCTGCTGCTCCAGCGGTTCAAAACGACTACACTGCTGAAGAGACTCCCTTCTTTTTTTTCTTTTTTTTTTTTAAAAAAAAGAAAAATAAAAATTGCAAAAATGAAAAATTCATATGCTCCCACGGTTCGAGAGGAGTGCACGTTCGGGTGGTATCTTGAATGATTGATCTAAATCTCTCGCGATATCAACCACCGTTGCCCGGCATAGATCTCCAAGCGCTCCAAACTCCATTCATCTTCCAAACTCCATTCATCTACCTGTACAGATCTCAAAACATTGCATGGTCCGATAGTAGAGTTTAGCGAAGGTAGGTCCTCCATCACGGAAGATACAACCCCCTCTCCTGTGTAAATAGATTGAGGTAAGATGAATGCTTTGAGAACTGTACAACATGTTATCCAACGTTAGACGTCGCAAAGGAAGGTGAATACACCTCCCTCCCGCTGACATGCCAATATGTAACAACTTAGCCGCCTGTCATAAAGAACAGCAAGCTTACAATGCCAACATGCAATGCTTAAGATTAGCATGTATTCCGGAAGAAGCATTAAATGCATGTCACGGATTAGACCCAGCTCTCAGACCTAAGAAATCAGAACAGAATTGATTGGTTTAAACTTTGCAAAACAAGGTGCGCAATGGCCTCGTGAAAACCTGGATCACTTATAAGAAATTCCCCCAACATTATTATGTACAGAAGATTATCGGTTGCACTTGCTTATGTTATTCTGGTAAATGAGAGCTTAGGTATCAATCCCCATTAGTTTCTTATTGGGAGAAAGGAAAACATGAAAAACCGAAGGAGAATCTAAAACTTCAATATTGCTGCACCACTCGATGGCTTTGATGCAAACACATAAAGACCAAGGTCATTCTTGTTAATGACACCCCTGTCGATCCTGGAGTGGTAGAATTTTTCCTGCAACAAATAAATCTTCCATTTAGGAGAGCAACAATAGACATTAATCTATACAGAATCTATTTGCAATTACTGCAACAAGATGAACTTGCACAAAGGATGGAGACTTGCACTACACTTTGTGGTTTGTACCATAAAAAGAGTTTGCAAATCATCTTTTTTTCATAACATGCAAGTTATCTTCCCAGGAAAACTGTTTCAGTGGTAAGTTACAGAACTCTACCAATGTTAAAATATTATTCGAAGAACAAGAATAACAAAAGAATGTTAATGAAAAATAAGTTGCCACAGGTTAAGGATCGGGTCATTTAGTCTGACCGATTTACAAAGAATTGGTGCTAGTTTACAGGCAATGGCAGTTGGATTGTTCCAGATTATTTTCTGAATAGAGAGTCATGTAGTTAGGGAAGAGATAGCAGTATAAAGTACAGGATTACTCACCTAATTAAGAATTTCTTTGAAACAATTTAATATAACATGCAGTGCATTATAAGACACATGGAGAAGTGAACCTATAAAGACAAAGAAAATAAAAATAAAAATAAAAACACTCGCTCCACCTGACGATCAATAACGAGTGGTTCCAGAGCTTCAGACAAACCATATGAGAAGATTTCTATAAAGCAATTGCAACTGTTCAGCAATTAGCACACCCTGTCTTCTTATAGAATTTGTATTTTACACAACTTTTATCAGTAATCTATTGCTGCTAAAAATCAGTGCCAGGTAACTGACCTTTAAATTAAGAATGAATTGAGGGACAATGCTTTCTTTCACTAAAGCAACTGCACAGCCACCCCATCCAGCACCTGTAAGTCTTGCACCAAGTGCTCCATTATCCCGACAAATCTTTACAAGTTCCTCCAATTCTGGGCAGCTGCTGAAGAAAACTGATTAGGATGCTGGAAAAATATAATTAGTTATGCAATTTAATGAAGGTTGAATAACAGTAATAGTTGCAAGGCATATTACAAGGTGACATCCACAACATATGGGTGTCCCAGCATTAGAGGGATGTATGTAGATTGGCCATACCTGCACTCATAAAGCACACTGCAACTATAGTGGCTCTCATTCATCAGGTCACCAAGTCTTTTAAGCATGTCCTCGTCACTGCAAATTGGATAAATTCCAGTTTTCATCATTGAATCTCAGAAGAAGAAAAAATAATAGTAAGTTTCAGATGATTGTGATTTTGATTAATGTAGCGTACAGGAAACGATACGAGAAAAAAGAATTTTGGGACTTAACTGTCCTATCCTATCACATTAAATAATGCAGGACATAACTTGGTAACTAACTTCCATGCTAACACAGTTCCTATGGTCATGTTCGTGTTTGAAACAGTATCACATGAAGCAACATATATATCCTTGGCTGATGCAGTACAAAACGTCAATCGATAATCATAACATATTATAATCCTGGGTATGGATAATAAATACAACTGAAAATATGAAGAGGATATGCAATTCTTAGTGGAAGTATTGACAAATATATGAATGCAATTCCAGTAGTCGCTTTGTAGTGAGCCCTGGGCCAAAATAGTGATCATTATAACCAACCTGAATTTATTAAACATAAGAATGGAGAGAGAGACTGGTGCATATTGTATGGAACCAAATAGGGATAAACAAATCGGAGAGTACTTCTTTGGTGTTCTGTTGCCATCATTCCAAAAAAAAAACATTATGAGAAACTATCGAATGATTCTGCAAATATGGTGGACAGCTTGTTGCTTACGGTCAAATTATTCAGCAGATTATGATTTTGTGGCATGCAATTCAAGTGAATTAAGCGATAAGTCATCACCCTGGAAGAGGAATAAGTCAGATAATTCAAGTCTCAAAAACACTACTCTGAATTGAAATGGTACAAACTAGACAGATCAAACTGAACTCTTCATGCATATCATGCAAAATCTGGCTAACAACATGTCAGCTTTCATTGGGATTCAGCATCGCCGCCAGGAATCATCAAATTTCGTCGTAATCAGCCAAAGCCATAAAATAACCAGGAATTTTGAAACAACTGGAAAACTAGTAGAGACAGATTTTCAAGTAGAAAGCAGCTAAAATAATATAGTCCTATTGACATAAATAAGATAGCAGCAAACTGTGTGGCTATGTCATCAGAAAATAACCAAACCATGGCCATGACAAGGTATAGGCGACAATTTAGTTTGGCTTATATCGCTGATATCATCAGGTAAATTCTGAGACTAAGATATACCCCAATTAAATTATAATATAATTCAAACGTAATTAACAGCAATAGACAGAATGGAGTAGTTTATAGTGTTCAGGAATTCACATAATAACAGAAAGAAGACTTCGATTTAAGAGAACAAGCCAGAACATTTGCAAAAGGATGCACGAAGGTGTCAGTTTGAAAGTCGAAGAACACACCTGAGTTTTGATAGAACAGTGTCCCTAAATGCATGAACACGCTTTGCCTCGGCGTAAACATGGGAGGCACGCTGAAACAGTATACATGGAAATGAATCAAATACTCAAGAGTGAAAGAAACTTTGCCTGACAAGACATTAATAACCAAAGTAAATCAATTTGAGAACCACAAGTTTGCCTTTTCAACATGGCTATAAAAGTGAGACATTCAAACTCAAGCCCGCAAAATTCAACCTCGATGAACAAAAAGTTGCTTCAAATTATCTTCTTATCTCCATATGATATGCAAGGTACAGCAAATAATTACCAACTTTTGAATTTACAACACACCCATGAAATCTAGCTATAAACAGTAGTTCAAACACAACAGAGAACAAAATTGTCAGAATTTATAAATGTATGGAAAAAAAGAATAAAATTTCCTATTTTCTTTATTTTATACGGTATGTTAATATTGTTTGGTCAACTCATGCAGTTCCACAATTCAAGAATCATCATCATAAAGTAACAGAATGAACAAAGAAAATAACCAAGAAAAATGAAGGGCCAACAGAAAATAGCCCACAAAGGAAAACCCTTGGCTTTAATTACAGTTTCATATAAAGCGAGCAACAGATGTAGCAAAAAGCACCCAGAAGCTTGAATACGTCAAAATGTCATAAGTTACCAATTATGTAACTGCATCTGGGCTTGAATGCAAGGTTTAATATAACGGAAGAAAGGGCGAAAACCTAGCAAAGTTTAGGTTGAAGCAAGGAATACCAAAGGAAGCCTAACATGTCTTAGTAGTTAAGTACAAGAATTGGTAACTTATAAAATTTTATGAGGTAACTTTGGTTGCAGTTTGATCCACTTGTTCTGGTTGGAGTTTGATAGCACCATCATTTCAAATGCACAAGAATCCATTATTTGCATTTATAAGTGTTAAAATGGAAAAAGAATCAGTTATCTGCACTTCAAAGTTCCGAGATGCAATAGGCAGTCAAAACCATGGATCAATGTACTGCCCAAATTGGACCTATACCACACTTAATGTACATATCTGTTGGGGAGCAGTACATGACACCCCTTGAAATGTTTGTTTAGGTGAATCAACATGTGCTACCTTGAACCTACCTGCATCCTCCCGTACCATTTGGTACACTTTTTTCCTTTTCCCCTTTGAACATTTGAACTGACAGGTATAGCCCATGCTGATCCCATACATATCGACCAGTGATCAGTATGATCTGTACCTTGATATTTGAATCCTTGGTCACAACTCTAGTACACTCAATAAATTTTAGGCAACCTGACTACTCTGTTGGTTTCTACCATGCACTTGTGTTGAGAAAAGAAAAATCTTCATGCACCATCTCATTTAAATGAACAAAATATTCACACCAAAATTTGTTTTTATTGAATGAGACCTCGCAAGGTAAGAACTTGCACATTATAAAACATCTATAGACAACACAAAGCAAAATTCAAAATTACCTGAAACAACTTAAAATGCTTAGCAGCTCTTAAAACATCTAACGAAGTTGGAGAGTTCGCAAAAATGGTAGCAAGACTTTCTCCAGTGACCTTCTCAATATCCTCGGCAGCGTAAGGCTCCTCTTTCAGTAGTTCCTGTGTAATGTGATAAGAATATAAATTAAACTCTAAAATAAAAAATTAAAAAAAAAAAGAACAGCTAATCATAGTGCAGAAGGGAGTCTTGGAAACCTTTAAATTGTTAAGGAGATAATTCTCTGAGCTAAACTAGGGGGATACTGCAAAATTCACACAATTCCAAAAAGACAAGAACTGCTGAAACAGAATGTCATCTAGATGGTTATCTTATTCAATATTGCTTACATGGAGAATATTTTGCATTAGAGGAGCAGCACCAATTAGAATTATTTATTTCTTGGACATGGAGAAAAAAGAGGGCCTAATTAAACAGGATAAATGTAGCTCAAATGAGATGTGGGTGTCATAAAACTATAAAGCATTTAGTGAAGAATGAGTGTATTAGAAAATAGGAATTTTAGTGAAGATCAAGTATATTAGGGACGTAGAAAAAGCACATAGCAAGGGCAAAATAATGGTTTATTGCTCTATATAGTAGGGCATGCATGTTTAAGCGGGATCATGCTGGTCCATGCCAACCAGCATATACCATGTCAGGCCAGAATCACCAACAAACATTGGGTCAGCACTACATACATCATCGTTTTTATAACGCTTTAATTATAGGGATTTCAACTCCTTTTTTTTTTCTTTTTTGTTTTTGGCATGGCATGAATGCTATGCTAGCATCCTTTTTTTTTTTTTAATGCAATGCTAGCAGCACTATAATACCTGGGAACATGCCCACTAAAGACTTGAGAAGATTCCAGTACAAAGAAGTGCTCGAATATGCATTGTAGGTAGGGAAGGCTATAGATTAGACAAATGAATGTTGTAAGCAAGGAATTGGAAGAGACTTGCTATGGCCCCAGAGGTAGATCTTGTCATTAATAATTGGCGAACGAAGACTCCTAAATTTAATATCAAATAATTAGGGAAAGATTTGACATTTATGGTTAATTGGTTGTTGTTTTGCATATTGGGTTCCATTCATATATGTACACACTTCTAATCAAAAATTGCATCATAGAATAACTACATTCCTCTCTTAGCCAATGTCAACTCTTCACAAGGACCTATACTGGATTCCTAATTTTTTTTGCAAGTCCTTTTTTTCCTCATAGTAACTAAATATTTTGGCATGAGAATCTTTTTTCGTTTATCTAATAATAAACATTTATCATTAATCGGAGTTTTGCACAATGGATTCCACTTACACATTTCTAATCTCAAACTACATCATACAGAATCACCATGTTCCTTGATTAGCCATGTCAACTTTTTACTAGGACTCGTACTAGATTGTTAATTTTTTGCATGTCTTTTTAAAATAACTAAACATTTTGGCCTGAGAATCTCACTGAATTCATGAAGCCATGACTAAGATTTTATTTTAAGCCATCAAAATTTATGCATTTTTTTTAACTTGGGAACCAGCCCTAAAATGTTGGTGACCTGGCCATCTTTCAATTCCTTCAGCATGAGAATGTTACTCGTATAGGGAAACTCAAGTAGTTGCCATGGACTTAACTGTAGGACATGATCCCTCACTAAAACTTAAATTCATTTTAGTAAATGAACTAGGCCTTTGCTACATTATTGGCACACAAATATAACTCCTATAAGCTACAAGACTACTCTCTTCTATAGTAATAACTATTGCTTATTGGAAAAATAATTCTCATGAACCGAAAATTCATGGACTATGTATGACTAAGATTATAGAAAAAGTGCAAGAATAATAGACCAACAATGGCACACAATACCTTAACAGCCACTCCAGGTTCTGAAGATCCATGGCTATCCGCAAATTTCACACACATCCCTTCAACATCAGATAGAGTCTTCACATTGGAGATTGCTTCAGCTGGTTTCATTCCCAGCTTTATGGCGAGAACAATCTATTGAAAAGGTAAACAAACAAAATAGAGTGAGAATAGGAATATTTTGAGCCAAAAATAAGACAAAAAAAATTTCACATGCAAGTTAAGGAAAATCACTATCACTGAAAAGGTAAACAAACAAAATAGAGTGAGAATAGGAATATTTTGAGCCAAAAACAAGACAAAAAAAAATTCACATGCAAGGAAAATCACTATTATTGAAAAGGTAAACAAACAAAATAGAGTAAGAATAGGAATATTTTGAGCCAAAAATAAGACCCAAAAAAAAAAAAAATTCACATGATGAGGGAGCGAACAATTCCACGTGAATGGTAACATGGTGCATACTCTATAAATCTTTAGTTGCAGCTACAGATATACTTTGGGTCAAGGACTCAAGGTAATTCATATGCACACTAAAATGCCAAACCAGAAACCGGTTGTATGTTAAGAACAATAATTACTTTTCAACTATTTAAAAATTAAAGAAATAAAATTTGAAGACAAATGACCTTTCCCCATGCAAGCATTTTTCCCATAAGCTATATGGCAGTTTCAAATGCAGCAATTCTGGTAACCATAGTTACTGAATTAAATGTGACTGCAACTTCTTTTCTAGTCTTTCTTCTTTTTTTTTTGCTTTTAGTGGTACTTCTGGTGAGGGAGCTATATCCTCCAAAATTCAAATGTTATGATACAAGTAAAGGAAAAAAGGCAGCAATTTTATGGTTAAGTTACCATTGCAGGACAAATGCCAGAACATTTCCCCCTTTTTCCTAAGCAAATGCAGCTCCACCCTCTGTTTCTTCTAAGTGAACAGACCGGTCCATGCCATTCACCACCCAATCGATATCATTAACTAATTTTTCTTCAAATAATGATAATCTCCCTGAAATTTTGGATTGATATTTATTTCTGTTCTCCTTAACGCACCATAACCTACTCACATTCCATCTGCATTCCATGCCCAGTCCTCCACTTGGCCATAACAAGGAACAACAAGATTTGAATTGGCCAAAAGGATATTCGGCTCAGTTGTTGTGGGGTTACAAACAAGTAGCAGAGGCAAATGATAGATACGAAGAAGGATCAAGTAATGGAGAAATTAACAATATCTTTTAAGAAATGAGTGACAACTGTAACAGGCTAGTAGATGCCAAAATCATTTCAACCAGATTAAAATAAAAGAAAGGAAGAAAATGCATTAGGTTTGCCGAAAACAGAAAAGGCTTTCTTGTAGTGTTTCTCAAAATAGTGACCTGTCTAAAAATTAAAAAAAATTTAAAGTCATCAGAGCATGTGAGATCCCACTTCTGAAAGGTGACACAGCTAAGTCAGGGTAAGAACATCCTAGAAACCCCCCAGTAGGCAACTAGGGTGATGAAAATAGTTACCCATCACCAAATTAGGGCAGCCCATATGCTTTTCTAGCCATAGGAAGGTTGGAGTAGCATCATAGATGGACTAGGACAAAGTGTCAAAGAATGAAGGAAAAGTTTTGGGAAAAGCCAACTACAAATAGGCAGGATAAGGTTTGTGGGTTATGGTTTTGTTTGTATTCTATATGATGTAAACATTTCTTGACATATACATAATGACAAAGTCCATACCTGGCTTTAACAAGTACAATATCAAAGTTTTCATTAGTACAACAATTGCAGCTACATCAATTACAGGGAAATCTTGTCTGAAGAAAGCTGATCATTTTCTATGTGTTCAGTTCCCTAAAATATATTCCAACAAAATAAAAAAACAAATGGCATAACATATTTAACATAATTTTGGGAATAGCATTTAGTTTAATTTTAAGATTTCTGTCTCTGCAAGAAAAGGGATGGGAACTTACAGCAGCCAAGCGGCATTCTACAACACGGTTATTATAATTTGTTGCAGCTGTCACTGCCTTTTGAGATTCTGCCAGCGAGTGTGCAATTACAAAAGTACCACCAGCAGGTAATTGCACATCACTTGCACGGATAGGATTGAAATCTATTAACTCAGCAAATCCAGTTTTGGCCATGACAGAGATCGCCTGTCAAACAAGATGATATAATGTCTAATGAACTTCATTATTGGCAAAAAAAAACATATTTCAAAATTAAACACATGCAAGAACCATGCAGTAAAGAAATGTGTTGAAAAGAAATAGCAAATAGACTGGAACAGGAACCATGCTCCCTTTTTAATATTCTACATGCAAGATAGTGCAATATACTGTTTCTTGAAACTAATGAGTAATAGAACAAGAAAAGCACAACATTACAAGAGTCTCATTGTATCTAAGACAGATAAAGTATCATCAAACTTGATACACAAAGCCTATATTGACACAGGATGGTTATTGCAAAGTCACTACACAGCTAAAATATAGGGCTTAGTCAAAACCAAAAACTGTGATCCTCCCTCATTATGAATATATGACTATTTTAGTTTAGCATTCATATCATGGTTTTGTAGTGGTAAAAGATTGGTTGTCCTGAAAGAAATTGAGCATACACATCCAATCGAATATATAGGCATCAGATCATATCAACATAAGCAGGAAGCATAACATTTGGGGGGGGTGGGGGGGGGTGGAGGAGCGGGTGGTGGTGGTGGTTACAGTGGAAGACCTTCTCTCATGAAAAAATGGAAAAAGGTAAAATTAGAAGCATCAGCAAGATGTAAATAAAAAAGCTGCAGTATAGGGTTCCGAACGCCTGATAGCATGGTTAATATGTTTCCCTGCAAGCAATAGCTATTCAAGTTTTACATTGTTGCTTAACCACAGGATATGTGGGAAAAAAAAAAGTGAACACATTATCTAATTCTGACTGGTTCAAATGAATCGAAATCTATCAACCCCGAACCTGACCCATTTATCAAACATGTCAAAAATTCAGATATGAACTGACCTATTTATTAAATAGGTAACCCCAACCTAACCCGCATAAGCTATTTACCAAATAGGTCGAATCAGGTTAACCAGGTTAAACAAGTTAAGTGGGTTTCTAATGGATTTAAACAAGTGAAGCATGTTAAGCAAGTCGGGTTAAACAAGACAGAAACAAGTTAAATGGGTTCGGTCATGACCCAACCTAATTATTAAACAAATCAAAACAGGTTAAATGGATCAAAGGTCTAAGCTTGAACCCGAGCCGTTAAATAAATAGGTCTAGGTAGGTTTACTCATTTATGGCTCAAATCCATTATGTCAAACTAAAAGCTGCTTAAAGTGGACCGTTTGCGGGTCGAGTTGATAGGTCGGATCAAAAATTGCCACCCCTACCAAAACCAAGTATATTCTTATAACACTCGATAAGTACATATGATTGAAGTTTCGAGCGTGCAGCCTAAAGATGGAATAGACGAGTAATGTAAATTATTTGCAAATAGTAATATACAGCCATACAAGCCAAAATATGCTCCACAACCTAGAGATGAGAAAATTGGTTTTGTTTTGTTATACCTTAAACTACAATTTGCTCACAATTTGAAATGGTTAAAAGACAAAGCCATTAAACAAATTAATCATTATTGAATTCAATCAACTGAACTAACAAATTTAACAGTCTAAGTCATGTATATACACATTATTTTCTTCAAAAAGGAAAATGACAAAACTTTAGAAAAAAATTATGGGCAAAAGTCAATGGGAGCATAGCTATTTCACCTGGTCCATGCCTCCAGATTGTGTTCCAATGTGGCGTTCACACTCACATGTAAGTTGAGCAATTTCTTTCTGCAAAATAGTGAATGAGGTTAATGCTAACAAAATATAGACTTTTGATTTTCTAAAGGCAAAAAAAAAAATCTTTTGACCAGGCTCATCACCAAAGCCCCTCATTTATCATCCACCAATATTTAACAAACTTACAGAACATACCACCTCTTTATTGTCATGTTATTTCATTGTACCGGTGTAAAAATTGAAGATAATGATCCAATTTAAGGACATTCAACATAAATGCCAAGCTCTAGGCAAATGCATGAAAATTTAAGGTTCTCATGAAACCATCATCGTTCAGCTTTTGTTTATCAACCATCAAGTTGCAAATACTAGCCTATGTACTCAATCCAATTCTCACAAGATATCTTGTACAGATTATGAGTGGGTGACAGCATGCCAAAATGATTGTTGTTTAAGCAGTTCATATTCCTGTAGTTGCTTCTAAGTTAATATTTTGCCAAAGATACATTGTGCAGATCTGACTAATGATTAGAACCCAGTTTCCTAAGTTCTAGAGTAGAATGCCTAGATCGTAGATGCACAAAAATATGTAAGAAAAATAAAAGGAATCAACTATTTAAACTGACATACAAATCATTTGGGAGAAAGCTAGCCATGAGCTCACTTGATCAAATGGATTAATGAGTTATCTGTTAATGTGTCTTTAGCTGCGAGTTAGCGACAGAATCAATGGAGGATTTGCAATTAAATAGTTTAGCAACCCAAAATTTGACGACAATTGTGAACAGAATATTTTAATGATGGGACTTGTAGAATTCACAATTGTGCTGCCTGCAAGAATTATATTGGACATGAAACTCATTAGACCACATCTGTAAAGGAGAAGCTAAGTTACCATAAAGCAGGTCTTGTTCTAAAAATATGGCCCAAAATAGCAGTCGTCCCCAGACATGCACACTCTAACCCATCAGCATAAGAGACAAATGTACCCAAAATTTTGATTTCCAAGCAAAAGAATTGAAATATGTATAAAGCCATAGATTTATTTTTGGAAAAAGTGATATTTAAGATGTAATTTTGAGAAGAAACAACCAAAATTATAAATCAGATAAGGTTTCTGAACAGCATAAACTGCAATTTAATCAATCATGATAGTTTTTTCAGAATTAGATGCCTGAAGGATGCTACCTTGGGGAAATTCTTGTTCAAAACAGCCATTATAGCAATTGTGGCAGAGCAAACAAATGCTGCAGAGCTTGATAACCCAGAACCTAAATGACAACAAAAAACATAAAATCAACCGTTGAACATATCGTGCTGCTGATGGAGGCACACCACTACTGCCCTTTCCCTGGTGCTGTGGCCAGGAGGGTGTTAACAACAACTGTCGAACATATCAATAACCATTTACCATTAATAACAAGTTAGATAATCAGAAACAAAAACTGAAGAGTAGCACCTGTGGGGACAATCCCATCAACAACAACATCAAGGCCAACAGGTACACCAACATCCATTCCTTTTGATTTAGCAAACTCGTAAAACCCTTTGTACCTGCACATAGAGGTTTGGTCAGGTAACTGGACCTAAGTCTTATAGGTACCATCATCTTTAAACAACAACTTAAAATTCACAAGAAATGGCGTGAGAAGTATAATACACCCACTTCTTTATAAGTCCAGGCATCTGGAAATCATCATGGTGCCAAAACTAAACTAAATATACTATGTACCATTGGTTTAAATGTGAAACGTATTTTCTGTATTAGGGTGGCTTTACAAATTATACTTCATAATAATTCTTTTCTAGCACAAATCTATAAAATGGAAAGCTGCTTTAGATCCTTAATCACTACATCCATCATTTCATTTTTCTTTTTAATTTCATCTTTACTCACCCTTTTCAATTAATTGGAGATTTCACTCTCCCTAGGTCATAATCTGCATATGCTCTAAAGCTTCCGAGCCTCCACCGTTTGTTCCCTCCCATTAACATTCGTTCAAAATATACTAGGCTTAGCAATTTTTTGTGAATGTACCTCTATAACTTTATGCTTGAGTGGAAATGGATTGATCTACTTGCCTTTATTAACATCATAACATTGACAAATGCCTATCATTTCCATTTTGCTTCAATCTTGTTATGGATAGATGTTAATCTGATGGTGACATACATCAAGGGCTACAAATGGCCAAAGGCCCATCAAGCCAGGTTAGCTTTTAGTGAGGCTTTGGGCACATTTTGACAAGATCCAGTTCAGGGTTGGGCCCAACTCCAAACTTGAATGGCTCGAGATTGGGCCTAAAGCCCAATGCCAAGGTCCCCTACCCTACCTGTTGTGGCCAAGGGCTCGATAGCCCGGCACGTAAGGTATTATCCGTTCTGATCCGGGGGCCTCATGATTTTTTCCTTCAAAAGACGCCTCACGTGGGAAGGGTGGTCCCTTCCTTATAAGTTAGAGTCCTTGATTCACAACCAATATGGAACTAATGGTGCCCTCCTTATTATCACCACAGCCCTCCAGTCAAGAGAAAGTCTGCGTACGGACGGAAGGGGTCCCACAATCACAGGATTGGTTCCCTACCTGATGCGCCACTCTATTACGGCTAAGGGCTTGATAGCTCGACATGTAAGGTTTTGTCCGCTCTGATCCGGAGGCCTCACGGTTTTGCCCTTCAAAAGGTACCTCACATAGAAAGGATAGTCCCTTCCATATAAGCCAAAGTCCCCATTAACTCACAACTAATATGGGACTAATGGTGCCCTCCTTATTATCACCACAGCCGCCCAGTCAAGGAGAAGTCTACGTACGGACGAGAGGGGTCCGACAATCGCAAGTGTGGTCTTCTACCTAGCACACCACTCTGTTGCGGCCAACGACTCGATAGCTCAGCACATGAGGTATTCTCCGCTCTAGTCCGAGGGCCTCATGGTTTTGCTCTTCAAAAGGCATCTTACGTGGGAAGGATGATCCCTTCCTTATAAGCCAGAGTTCTCCCTAACTCACAATCGATGTCGGACTAATGATGCCCTCCTCCTTATTAACACCACAGCCCCCTCAGTCAAGGAGTCTGTGTATGAAAGAGGGATCCCACAGTCGTAGGAGTGGTCCCCTACCTAGTGCGCCACTCTATTATAGTCAAGGTCTCGATAGCTCGATACATAAGGTATTGTCCACTCTGGTCTGGGACCCTCATGATTTTGCCATTCAAAAGATGCCTCATGTAGAAAAGATAATCTCTTCCTTATAAGCCAGAATCCCCCTTGACTCACAACCAATATGGGACTAATGGTGCTCTCCTTATTATCACCACAACGCGCCATCAAGGGAGAGTCTGCGTACGGACGAGAGGGGTCCCACAATCGTAGGGGTGGTCCTTTACCTGGCATGGCACTCTATTACGGCCAAGGGCACATGAGATATCATCCGCTCTGGACCGGGGGCCTCACGGTTTTGCCCTTCAAAAGATGCCTCACATAAGAAGGTGGTCCCTTTCAATCTGTTGCTACTCAGCTACGGCAAGATACTCGATATGGTGCCGAGTAAATGCGCCTTACTCCCAAGTAAAAAATAGACCAGCAAAAAAAAAATTTCTCTTACTGAAATTTATTCAGCAGGAGACCCTCCGATGCTTAAGTCAGCCGGAGTTAAGAAAACAATGGAAAGAACCACGAGAGTACCAGAGTTTCAAGAATCTAAGAAAAATCTTACCCCCCAGGTCCCTTTTTTATCTCCCCTTTTTAAGGGTGGAGTCAGTTGTTGCGTTATAACTTTCGTCCATTCGGTTACTGAGTCTATCATGGGCCTTAATAAAGAAGTTACTCTGGCCAACGATCTTTCAATTACGAGCAATTAATGCCCATGCCATATGTTGGTAACATTCCAATCCCTAATCTTCCAGATCATACATGACTATGTTTTTGTAGACATTCGGTTTTTATATTTACTCGATCTGTATTCGAGTAGGATAATTAGTATACCTTGTGGCAAGTAGTCTCATCTTCTGCCAAACACATCCATAGATGATCATCGATTCTCATTTGGACGGAATAGTCGGTCTTACTCTGAGCATGAAATCCCGAGTAACTATTCCAACACTTGCCCCCCACTCTCGAGTCCGAATCAAATTGGAAAGATCGGGTGAAGGGAGTATTTCAGGATCTTGGGTTTCATGCTCAATCTTCGGTGCATACTTTGGCATGTTATTCTTTTGGCCATTTATATTCATTGCTGCATCGAAAATCATGCACACCGCCACTCGATCGTTTCGTAGATCGTGAGGTAGAGCAACTATTTTGTCATTTCGTGAATCATGCAACAACGCAGGCATTTATGGTCGTTGGTTCGAGCCCCATGGTGGGAGCCAATGTTATGGTCAAGGATACTTCTGGCTTTGGAACGTGAGGTATTGTTCGTTTTGGCCTATTGGTACACTTGGAGTCTTGGCCCATGAGTACTAGGTCTCACGGTTTTGACCTTTAAAAGGCGCCTCACATGAAAAAGAATATCCTATTTCATATGAGCCATATTCTTCCTTGACTCACAACCAATGTAGGACTAATGATGCCCTTCCTTCTACACCACAACATCATTCCACTTCCCTCTCTCTCTCTACCCACCCGATCACTTTCTCTTCCCTCAACCCCCTTTTTCAATCATTCTCCTCTCTCACCCTCTCCTCAACCCCTTCCCCACCTAATCTCCTGTCTTCCTACCCAATTTCCTCTCTCTCGCCCCCCCCCCCTCCCAAGCAGATCTCCTCCCACCCCCTAACCCCCTTCCCACTTGATTTCCTCTCTCTTCCCATCCCCCCCCCCCCAACACCCCACAACAAGCTTGATTGGGTCAAGCCTCATTGGGGTTTAGGCTTGGCTTGGGTTCAAGCTCCAAGGGGACCTTAAAAAGCCTTTTTGAGCTTAGGCATGAATCAAAGCTTGAAAAGTTTTTCTCTGACGAGGCCCAAGCAAAAGTGAAGCCTGACTTGGCCCAACATGATTCCAGCCCTACATATGCCATCAAAAAAGTGGTCCAAATTCAAGTAGGCATCCACCTTTCTTAAAGTCTAAACCATTAGAATCCTTCAAATTCTAATAATAGTATATAGTAATATATATTTTACCCATCTTCCACACACATGAATGATCATGCTTACATCATGATTTGCTATGTTTGTCATTCTAGGACAACATCTAGAGAATCAAGGGTAACAATGCTATGCACTTGATTCTAGGCAAGTACAAGATTCAGATGAGGTTACTTTCTTTTAGCACTTCCACCCACTTCTCTACCAATACTTCTACATTTCCATCATGGTAAGTAACTTCCCAAGCCTCCAACCCTCTCCTCTAATTCACGTCCCTTTTCCTAACATCTAATTTTTCTTGGCCTCCCATTTCTTGCATGTAAACAGAGGAATTGATTGTTGACGCACTAGTGAAGGCTCCCTATAAAGCTTTTGACCATGTGTTTTATGCACCAAAGTTATCATTTATTATTGCCTTCAATGCTACTGCCATCCCTTGCTGATTAATATGTATGTATTTTTTTCTTTTTACCTTCACCATCATCCTCTTACTTTCCAACTTTGTAAGGCCATCTCACAGTTCATTACTCCCTAACATATCCGGAATTGCTATAGATTTCTCTCTGATTGACAACATTCATATATTACAAGAGATAGTAACGAAAATCAACTCACTCTGGTGATGTGACTTAACATGGGCTAAACTTGTGAGCAATGGATTATCCCGATGTTGGTTAAGAGGAAAACTTTAATTGTGGCAGCAAATTGTTGTTGTTGTTAATGTGTTTCGTCAAAAGATCAATGTCTAGCTGAGAGATGCTTGAAGACATTCTAGACTTTTACAGATTACATAACTCCATCCATTCCATCACCACACTAGAACGGCCATAAGAATGGGTATTCTTACGTCATATAAACATTTCAAATGGTAATTGTCTCTTTGAAGATGTCCTTGTATCTAAAATATACAGGGCAATGTTCATATACGTATGTACATAGACTCCAAGTTTGACATACTAACTCCACCCTCATTCAACCATCAACAATTGACCAAGGACATTCCAATGATTTTTATTTGCTTTCCACCATAAGGATGAAAAAACAACCTTCCTTCCACTACAATTTAACTTCTGTAAGTCTGGACCATATTTTGGTGGGAAAGAAATGTTAAAGTGAAACATAGAAGGTGGGCATTAGCGGATTATTTTATTTTTGTAATTTTTAACTATAATCTATCAGTGTTACATGCATTTCATGTCTCCCAACAATAGTTAGAGTTACTGAATTAGCTTCTCTAACATGTTTTCTGTAGTCTAGAACTTTGAGATTTAGGGCCCGTTCTTTTGTGGATAAATGTAATGGAAAAGTTGGTCTACTTTTTTATTGACCAATTTACCCATGTTCTCACATTTTTCAAGATGGAAAAGTTACGTTCCTATAGGTAGCATTTATCCGTGAAATGGGGGAAAATTTTACCCACCTAGAGGGTGGCTAAATCATTTTCCCATCAATCAGTAAAGTAGGCATTTAATTTTATACCTAAAATAACCCATCCTCATTTCCAATATCCCCATCATTTAATGCTCAATAACTCAGCCATCCACTTTCTTCAAATCTAAAAAGCGCAAGGGATATTATGAAAAATATGAATAAATTTTAACAACTTACCCAGAAAAGTAGTAATATAAAAGAACATGGATAACAGATTTTGGAGCAACTTTTCCATGCATAAAAGAATATAGGTAAATTATTTTCCAATCTAAATGTTACATAGGAAATATTTATCTAGGAAAATGTTGATTCCCAGGTAAATGTTTTACCTGCAAAAGAACGACCCCTTAATGGAAAGTTCATTGATTCAGCACATAAGAACATGACAACCTCTCACCCACTGATTTAACCTATTTGCACACATTGATGAATTATGTACGGGTTCTTATTTGAATACATTATTTCAACTGTCAGAGTTTACATTTTATGATATGATGCTAAAGTTAAAGGTAGATTGCTTACAATTACTCAAGAAAAAATAAAGGCATTTCATCAGCTAAGTTAAGGAGATGAAGTATTTCATGATAAAGGCAAACGGAGAATAATGCCTCACCCACACATAAAATAATGTCCCCACTTGTGGTTCTTCAAATCAATTTCCTGCAATAATGAAAAAACTCATTGTCTGTCCATATCATAATTAACAGAGAAGAAAAGCTTACAGACGAAAATTAATGAAAATAACAACATAAAAATACATTAATCAGCAGCACAAAATCGAACAAAAGATGAAGGTAAAGAAACCATTCCACATTTTCCTCTGCCTGGCACAGTCTTCAGCATTCAAGTGTGCCTGCTCTACAAATATCACCCATGCAAAAATTCTTTCCGTTCAATCATTTAGAAGGTTTATATCCTCTATTCATGTTATTCTACAAAAATATGGAGAAAAAGCAAAATCAAATGTTCTTGAATCGTCCAAACAGATCAAAAAGCTCAAAATCCGATATCTCGACATCCAATTCTTCAACATAAAACCAAGTAAATAAGAAACAAAAGCAAAAGATTCATACTTGATCAGGATCCGCAGGGTAAGTACACATGGAATACTTTCCATTGACATTCCCAATCCGGAGCACCTTCTGCGACTCTCCGGCATCGTGCTTCCTGATCGCCACGATCGTGTCCTGCCTTATCGCCATCGGCAGCACCGAGTACCCTTCGTAATCTATGTGCTCCCCGATCAGATTCACCCTCCCTACAAACCAAAACAAGAAAATCCATCAAAACCGACCAATCCCACCACCGATTTCCGATCAAAAACAGCTCCAAAGAAAGAGAATCGGGGTCGAGAATCTTACCCGGTGATCGAGCGTAGACCTCCGGCTCCTTGCCGAAGAACTCGACGAACTTGGCCTTGAGCGTCTGGAACCGGAGCTGCGCCTCCTCCAGCGGCGATCCCTCGCCGTACACCGGCTCCAGGGAGGAGTAGATCGGGACCGGAAGCTCCTCGTGCGCCATGGATCCAAGAGAACTCCTCCTAGCGTTAGGGTTAGGCTTAGGGTTAGTGTGAGGGCTTGTCCGCTCTCTCTCTCGCACTCGGGAGCTTCTCTCTCAGGCCGAGATCTCAAGGGAGCGAGATATTTGAATGCAAGAGAGGATAGAGAGAGCGACAAGTACAGATCATCGCACAAAAATTTATATGCAAACTAGAAATCTCGCAGAGTGTGTGTGAATATTTTAAGAATACGTGGACGGCAGATGTTGGATGTAGCATGGATATTTTGTATGCGAAATCGTGGGAGTAGAGGGCTGGGGAGGGAGTCAGAGGAGAAATCGTGGCCGTTGGATGAAGTGATGGAGGATCCGGAGATATCGCGGGAAAGGGTATTCCAGATGGGGCCAAGCAGTTGGGGCCGTTTATCTACGTGGGATTCTTTGGACTAATATGCCCGCAGCTGGCTTGATCCTCTGTTTTTTTATTCAATTAAATTAGTGCCACACTTATAATGATATGATATTCTGTGCTTAAAAAAGTGATTGAGGTTTAATTGGTTTGTGTTTTTTTTTTATATACTTTTGGAATTGATGGAATGATTGGTTTAAAGAGTTACATGGCATGTGAAATGCACCTTGAAATAGAGGTTAATTAGTCAAAAATCTTGTGCATTATGCATCATGGGATAGCATAAATTCAATAATTAATATTGATAGTCAGCCTTGAGCTGAAAACATTACAATCAAATAAACAATATTATTCTTGAACTACACATCCAGTACCAGGCGGTAGATATACGCAAGAAAGAAGGCACCACGCTGTCTTGCTGTTAATATTATTCCAATATTTAAAGTATGGTCCACAATACTGGTTTCATACAGGTACTATATTGATACATTATAGATATAGGTCAGTATTTAATACCATATGCCTTTTGTATCGAGTATTGATTTGCTATTGATACAGTACAGCATTGTTCCGTACCAAACAATATAATCGAATACGATGAATTATAATTTAAAAGACTACCGTGCAAAGATCTAGTTATTATTAATAGCTGATGAAACTAATGAACATGAGAAGTGTTAGTCGGATGTAGATTCATGAACCATCAGATTAACGAAGTAAGGATCGATTCAACATCACAGTTTTTGAAAACCATCAAGACAGTATGAGCAATACCATACCATCCAGCAAAAAAGTAGCATCGGTACATAATGTGTTGAAACATAACTTTCTAGTAAAATACTACAGGAGATCTTTTACATGAATTTTAGACCTTGATATGCACAAGCCATTTATAAAAGTGCAACTTCATTTGTGTCGCGGTTTTCGATCATACAATCAGGTCATCTATTTGACGCATCATATTTTCATGAGCCATTATATATTTTTCACTAGTTTAAGAAAAATAAAAAGATTAAGATTCAATACAAGTAACTATCACAAAATAATCCGAATCATGCACAAATTAATATTAAAAAGCTTCTACAGAATATAATCAGCACCCTTAGACAAGATAATTCTGATCAAGAAAAATCCTGATGCTTCTGAGATTGCATGAACTCCCATGTACAAAACACAAGAAGCCTGTGGTGCCGGAACCTGTCAAATTGGTCAAGATAATATAAAGATCCTTTAACAATCACCCTGGGGAATAACTTCACCAGAAAGAGAGAGAGAGAGAGAGAGAGAGAGACCAAGGGGGAGATGAAGCTCCACACATTCACATTACTAGCTCTGAGATACCCGTTCAACAGCCTTAGAGGGATAACACCAGACGTAGAAAGAGATGGTAAATAGGGTGTTATCAGTGAGTCCAAATTTTTAGCTAGAAAATGATCAATTGTTCATTCACCTTGTCCTTGGCATGAGAACAGCTGATGCTAAGAAGGAAAACCAAGTTAAATGGCACAGGAATTATATGACCATAAATAGTTTCTATTAAAAATTTCAGACAGCTAAACAAGCAAAGTTCTAAGACTTTAAGCTTAAACAGCAGCAAAAGAGCACCACTTTTAGAACATTTACAGTTACAATGCCAAGAGAAACCACCAAGTGTTGTATTTAAAATTCCACATAAGCTGATCCTAGGCACAAAAGCCTCAGCAGGCATTTATATTTACACACGCATCTTTATTTCTAGATGACTCGCTCCTAAAGAGATGGCTTACAAGAAGGATCCTGTACCATGAAAAACAGAATCAGCTCAATTAAGTTTACAATTGGCATGCAGCCAGTTAAATAATCCAGAGATCAAATGAGTGTGCTGCATGTGACCCATAAGATAGAAGGGGAAATTTGCACTTAACAAGAACAACAAGAGATGAACCATACGGGCTAAGCTCTTTTTGCACCAAAGTCAAAACCGTTGAAACAAACCTGGCTCGTCCCTAAAGGGTTCTGTGGCATACTATTAACAACATTCACATCTTCTGTTTGTTTCCTTGTTGAATCATTATGTAGCACTTTCTCCATTTCTGCTATAAATCTATCAAGTCCATGCTCAAGAATATCAAGCGCATTTTTAGATACTGCACTCTTCACTGCAATAGCAATTGCCTTACGGCAAACATGATTATATCGCAATGTCAAAGATGCTTGATTATCAGATGCAATAGCTGATTGATGTCCGTTAGACACTGCCTCATCTTTTGCATCCTTTGTCCACCTTCTCAGTATGTACCGAGATGGGAGGTAAAGGATATTGTTGTTGTTAAGAACTTTCAAGGCATGCATGCATAGGATGCCCGTAGACTCAAACTTTTTACAACTGCATGCGACTATAACATCAGATGGATTGAATTCCACAAGCCCATAACACTGCTTTTGGGGCATATAAACTCTGAAGGTGTAAACTGTCCCATCCGCACCAACAGGTTCGCAAAGACAAGCAAGTTGGCTCTTGTACTCATATTCAAAATCCTCATACACCATCCTTGTATATGCTTCTGCTGCTTCAATTAGCATAGGTATTTCAACAAATAAAATCGGTTTGGTATGCCGTGATTCATAATCTTCAAGAAGTTCCTCATCACGAAGTTGAACCAATGCCTTCAAATACTGTATAATAAACTTGGTGAGAGGCAATTTCCTATAAAAATGAATCTTGAAGAGACCGTCCATGTTTTCAGCCCACTGCTTTGTTGTCATGGTAGCAGAAAATGAATTACAATGATAGACCAGAGCCCATTGCTCTCGTACTGCATACAAATCCTTTAACCAGGAGTCGCTTTCAAGACCATACTTAGTGATAAAGTTTTCCCATTCTTTATGGAAATCATCTTCCAAGCCACGAGTGTAGATGCACTTCTCAAATTCCTTCTGAAAGTGAGGTTCTGAACTGCAGACGCTAGGAAGATGTACTGGAGCATTTTGAAGTATATGCCACAAACAGAACTGATGACGGGTGTTGGGTAAACACATCGTCATCGCCTTTGACATTGCAAGACACTGATCAGTAAAAACTGTCTTTGGCTGCTTTCCAGACATTGCAGCCAAAAAAGTCTTAAATAACCAGACAAATGATTCTACGGATTCATCTAATAATAATGCAGCACCAAATATAACAATTTGTTTATGATTATTCATGCCAATAAATGGTGCAAAAGGTATATCATACCCACTTGCCCGATAAGTTGTGTCAAATGTGACCGCATCACCGAAATAGGCATAATCAATAACTGACTGTGCATCTGCCCAAAAGCAGTTAGTCAATCGTTCTTTTCCATCAAGTTGTATAGCATAAAAAAATGATGGGTTCTCAGACCGCTTAGCTTTCAGAAATTCTAAAAGGAACTGTGCATCTCCCTTCTCAAGTTCTCTCATCCTGTCCGTGTTCAAATAGTCGCATTGGTTCCTTAAAACAAATCCAGCATCTTCTGTACAATGCATTGCCTCTGCCTGAAAATTATGTAATTGAGCAGCTTTTACTCCATGACCGTCCAATTTAGTAAGTACTGCACGTTGAACAGGCAATTTCTTCCTATGAGACCTTAACATGTGTGAATTATTTGGGCTTGCAAGTGGATGATTGTGTTCATCCATAAATTTATTCACCACCCATACATTATCATTATTGACTTTAAATTCAATACGAGCCAAACAGTTCGTTCTCTCAATTGGACGTGATTTCCTAGCCACATGCACACGATGGGCTGGACGGCTACCTTCATTGCTGCACACATAATGTCTATACCGTATGCTCCCATCTCTTCTTCGAGAAAGATGGTCCTTTCGAACACTAAAACCCTTTCTCTTAGCATATGAGTTATAGAAACTGTATGCTTGGTCTTCTGAACAGAACACCATACCGACTTTTGGTTCTATTTGTGAATTGTCAGTTGCCCCTGAAGCAAGTGATCCACCTGTGCTATTGGCACTTTCAATTGATCCATTCATGGCATTAGTATTCTTTACCAATCTATCCATTTCATTGGTATTTGTCATAATAGAGGTTGGTGACACATTAGGCACAGCAGTCTCCTTACGAGCACCTTCCTCAGATGTTGACATTTCATCTACACCTTCACCGACTTTCTCCTTATCATAAAACAAATCTTTGATATCTCAACAAATTATTGGTTGCTCAAACCAGCCATAAAGCATTATCCAAACATGAATATATAAAATCAGCTTCAGCAGATTGCAATCCTGAGAATGAAGTGAAGGCAGTGAGTAGCATGAGGTTAATACTTAGCAGCTCAAGGAAAATGTTCTTAGGAAATTAATTGTCGGAAAGATGAATAGCTAGTAGCCATTGCCTCAAAGCCATACACTTGCTATGTGATCACAAGCAACATATGCAATGACCATGGGTATCCAAGCAAATTAAGCGATCAGAACAAGTCAAAACATGATGTTACTAAGTTCATAAGAAACCATATGCTAGGACTGGCCATTCACCTTCTAACTCACACTCATTTAGAGAATAAATCAGATAAGGCCAAGGCATATATGCCATTAATAAGAAAATTAAACAAAAATAAATGGGTGCACAACTTTGAAAAATGCTGAGGGGCTTCATACAACGTTTTTTAGTATAATTTCACAGATACGGAACTAAAGTGCAAATCTAATAATCACATTCACCAAACTTGGGCTTCCATATGAGCAACTAAATGTAGGACTTTCAATAGAAACTTAGTTGCATCAGAACCTTCAGGCTTCCACTTCTGGATTCTAAGCACTGAGATGCTCATGTAATATTGTCTTGTATATTACATATAACTTTATATATGTTTTTTAAATGTGTTCATACTAATCCTATCTCTTCTAGGTCATCACGCATCCATCTCAGCATCTGATCTCTGTTTGGGGCCCCTTGACAGTCCAATATTCAACCAAAAAATATTGCAAGTTTTATTGCCATTTTCTTTGGCAACTCTACATACTATTTCAGTTCTATCTTTTAGGGGATAAAACCCCCCAAGAAACCTCCCTATCATTCCAATTAAGCATTTCACATTATCCTCTTGTCATCAATCAGCACCAGCACCAGCACCGATCATTGCGAATAACATGGTATGCCTTACCAAATATTAGAAGCAAGTTCATCTACAACAAGTGCAAAGATTTATGATATAATGCTGAATGCTGCCATAGGTACACCATGACAAGACCTATGCCTCAATGCTACACTTCTCACAGTCTTCACTATCTCGTGTCCCCTCCCTCAAATAAAATTAAACATCAAATAGCTCACAAACCTCCACTTCCACTAGTCCCTCCATCTTTCAGTTGATATTTTTCCTCTGCAGTTACTCTTTAAACTAATGGGTTTGTCTCCTAAAAGCATACATCATTCAGCTTAGTATTGTTGATTATCTCTTACTCACTTCCTCACATCCAAACCTTCCCCACAATCCCCTTTTAAAATATAAGCACAAAACCTTCACTAATACCTCAAAAACCTTTATTGATTTCTTCATCTATCACCACAACCTAAGATAAACTCGTAAGTTGATCAACACTATTTGTCTCACCCTGAGAAACCCACAAGGTCCTAACTCCTAATTTTTGATTTCTTCCTCCAATGCTCTCCTTATATCATTACATGCCCCATGCCTGCCCTTCTTTTTAAAACTTATAAGGAAGCTAATGCATGCAAATATGATCTCAACCATTCTCTAGACCTGAAAGATTTAAGAGATTTGATGACTCCTAAAATGCCGCATCCTCTGCTTTGTTTTGGGAAAATATTGTTTTCCTCCATCATGTTTCCACCAAAAAGTGTCTCATGAGTCGTAACATTCCAATCTTTCATTTTACTGACCTCAGATGAACACAATGTCCAGACCATGGAAACAAGGGTAAGAAAAATCCAGACAAGCCAGCACAGAATTGCATTTACATTTATTCCCACATTTATCACTCTGTTGGCCAGATTGTGCTCTCCCAATACACTATCCACAAAGACGGCTGGACTTAGTAGGGACTTTCTGCGCCATCTTAGTTTAAACGTTTGTCCTTAAGCAATCAACTCCTCACAACCAGTCATTCTAATCTTTATTCTCTCACATCATTTAATATTTCTTATTTTCACCACAATTTGCAGTCCAAATCTCCATTCGAAATACCAATAGTAGAATTCTCAGCCCCTTAAGACTCCAATTCTCCCTCTCATCAAATTCTGCGTATTCTAACCACTTCCTGCATCGAAACTAATTTAAAACCCACCATCCTCAAAAATACCAACTTCTATTGGCCTATGATCTCACGCAAGCCTAGACAAGCCCCTAACAAGTGTCCAGAATAAAATGATCGACATAATCAGCAACAAACAAGAAGCCTTTTTTTGGGACCTAAGGAATCACCATTCAAGAAACCTATCAATCGTTAACACGGAAAAAATATAAAAAATTGAGACAATAAACCCAAAAAAAGCCAAGAAAAACCGAAACAGTAAAGTTTCTACCCTTTTCGATAACGTAGACAGAAATATTGATACATTAGAGATTTGAGGACTTGAGATATTGAAAAGAAGCTGCAATTATATCTTGTGAATCTAAGAAAGAAGGGCAGCTCAAAAACCCAGATAAATCGAATTCGAGGTGGAACGTAACTGACCTTTTTCTTATTAGATCGCGATCATAATGGAGTTTTCTTGTGGGAGATTGGGGTTCCATTCCTTCAAGACCACCACAGCGACCCCAGAAACCCTTCGCCGCCGCCGCCTCCTCTCTCGGCTAAATTGGCCCAAAAAATACTGGGAAAGAGAAACAAATGCGCACCTGAAATGCACGTGCGGATCAAGACTAGTAATGAACCAACGATGTAGGACAATGACATCTGAATGCATGGACGGTTGTGATCCTCCTATTTTAAAATATCAAATATGGTACCTCTTCAACCCCCAAGTTATTTTTATGTCTTCGTATTTTCATCAGGTTCAAAAGCTCTAGGTTTGAGAGAGAGCACGGCTTTTTTTTTCTTTCTTTTTTTTTCTTTTTTTTTTTTTTTTTTTTTTTTTAGTACAAATGGCGTTGACTAGTCCAATACGAAAAAAAAATTATTTAAAGCTCATGTACGATCATTATCCAGTACTGATATGCTTAGTAACAAAGAATATAATCCAATCCACTCCATCATTGGCCTTCCAAAATATATTCTGGCTAATATTGTAATGCACTCACTAATGACCCTCCAGATATCGTCGAGGAATGAATGAATCTCATAATGCTTGGCCCATTTTTGGATCCAATTTATAACTATCAGAGAATTTTCTTTAATAATAATCTTCTACGTCCATAGTTTTCGAATCGCACAGATAATATTAGCCTACGTAGCATGAAGCTCAATATTGAGTACGAATGTCTCATAAAATGATGAGTTTTCTATGGTCAGCATTCTCAAATCTAAGTTCCGAATAATAAAATTCAAACTATCACTATTATCTCGAAGTATATGGCTTTCACCGTAAGATATCGAGAGATAAATAAGGTGGCAAATTTGCTAGTTTTATCCATTTCTTATTATTACTTTAAGAGTATTTTGAGAAATTTTTTTTTTTGATGTATTTATTTTGGGATTACAAAAATGCCAGATTTAACATTTTTTTAGAAAAAATTCCGATTTGATTAACAATGGAGAACAGGAGGGGCGGGCGAAAAAGATTATAAAAATATTTCTTGATATATGGAAAGCTAGATGAAAATCTTTTTTTTTTTTTTTTTTTTTTTTTTTTTCTCTGTTTCTTCCTTCCTTGGTCCGCTCACATTCAATGACAAAAATCTCCGAGCTATAATAATTTGTCAAGCAAGTTGACAAAAGTTTGTTGTTCATGTTTCTCTCTTTTTTTTTTTTTTTTTTTTCCTCCTATAATACCAAGATTGTTCATGATGATGCATGTGACAATAGTATAGGGAATAAAAACTTGCCCGTTAATTGCTAAATACTTCTATTCATGCTAAATCCTTCTAACGAAAGATAGCCAGGAGCCTTTCTGTTCTCCCAATGGAGAGAGTTTGACGGGAAGTAAATTTAAGATTCTGTAACTACAAGAAGAGAGGGACATAAACCCCAACTATATACACATCCTATCCATCATACCTTGCTTAATTAGTTGCACCTTACGAATGTCAAGACTCACGAACCAAATCAGATTGGCTATCGAGGAAAGGAAGCAATTGGGTCATTTGTTTGGTTTTCTTTTGTTTTTTTTTTCCCTCTTTCTTTTTCTTAAATTTTATAAAAACAATCTGATGCACCAAAGATTTTGAAGGACCCGTAGGATCTTATCGACAGGATGATGGATATCCCAACAGCTAGGGACTTCCCTGATCTGCTGGCTAGAGAGCAGGGTTCCAAGCAAACAATCCAACTTTGGATTCTGAAAAATAAAATTTTGGTTTGTTACTGAAAAGCTATTCAAAGATATGGACTTAATACAAACAAAATACCACAAACAGAAGTTTTCTTTCTTCTACTTTTCAAGTTGAAGACACTTTCATTTTTAAGTTCAATTCAGAAAGGAATCCAGGGTAGGTTCATTTTTGAAAATCTTAGTTAAAGAGGTGTAAAAAAACTCTTTTCTCAAAAATCCTCCATCTGAATCATACAGTCGGATTTGAAACTCGAAGGTATTAATATGTTCATATGGAGGGACTGTGCACATATGATGTATAACAAATTTAAATTAAGTCATTCGCAAGAAGAATATTAGATACATAATCATGAATGCATCTTGGAGCGAAAAATTTGGGAGTCAGGCTGGCACTACATAAATACATTCATCTTACTTTCTTTGTCCCTCTTTTTATGTCATAGATAGAAATAAGTGGCTTGACATTAGTCAAGAGTCTATATGATAGCATAGAAGCATACATGCTAAACAGTGATACCGGGACAACATTCAAGATCAAATCCAAGCCTTCAGCTTCAGTATTATTCTTTCCATGTTTTTCTCTTAAAATTTTTAAATATTTTTTGCCCCTAAAATTTTCTTTTGTACGAGCATAATAAACATTCTTAAACATGAGACCAATTATCAAGTCCAATTAATGACAATAGCTTTGTAATATCAAACAATGACAAAACTACTGTTCTATTGATTATATTACAATAATGGCGAATTGAAATGCATATCAAGAAACCATATAGACTAAAAGCATAAAACATGAAATAAATACTTAAAAATTCCCTCATTTTTACACGAACATAAAATAAAAGTTCCTTCAACTCCCTGTGCAAAGTAACAGAGACTCAACAGCCAATTTCAATCTCTCGAGAGAAGATGAAGAGCCAATTTCATGGCGCATCGACACCACCTACCACCAGAAACCATTAAGGCATAGGCAATACAAAAAGAAACTCCAATTCCTGCATCAAAATATTGAAAAACCATTATCCTTTCCAATACTGAGATTCATATTAAAATATATATATATATATATGTTTGAATGTGGTTGATAACAGCGAAGCCAAAGAAGCGACTTGTCTTCCGATTATAAGAGTTGGTAATCAACGATATGCTCAAATAGGTTAAGTTGGAAACTATAGCACTTTCCCAGGGTTTGACCGACACAAGTTTAGTTACACAATAATAGCTTATATTCTGCATCTGCATTTAATTTTAGATGATTACATGCAAAAATTACTTTCTCTGTAGCAAGCGTCCTGCTGCACAATTTAATAACATTATCCAGCAAACTAGAAATCTGATGTCTTCTACATGGTATTAATATCATTAAAGTTACACCTACTTCTATCTTTAAGCCAAGTTTACCTCTATTGATCCCCAACATGCACATATTATCTGTTCAAGGTAAGAGAGAAACATGATGGACAAAAGGACGGTTTTCTAAGCACGTAGTTGCAAAGGTAATCTTGAAAATAACAAAAACTATAGAGCAGGTTATAGGGCTGGCACGCAGCATAAATCCAAGAGACATTCTCATATCATTAGGCATAACAATATGAAAATAAAACCCGAAGAGCATTATTTAAGGCAAGAAGAAAAGTTTTTGTATTTTTAAATGCAATTAGATAATATAAACATGCATATCAACCATGCTTTATATTTAATACCAGTACTTGCAATGATCTAAAGCATGATTTCTTCCCACTTGACATACGCAACAAATAAAAAAACATGTTGGCTATGATTTGAAGCATGATTTCTTCCTGCTTGCACAAACAGATGCTAAAAAGGAAGCATGCAGGAACTTGTCAAAATACCATGCCATCAATCAATATAAAACCATCTCCACCCTACACAACTAAAGAATTAGGTAAAAAATGGCTATGAAATCAAACCCATACTGCACATATACATCTGGTGTTACCAATCAGTCACCCACAGAGTTCACCCTGTGCTTTCCACAAACTTAGCTGTTGCTTTTGCTGGAGGGAAGAAGGCATTTAGTTGATCAAGCTGCCAAGATTAACATAAAATGAAATAATCTTGAACCAAAATCAATGGAGCTGCAAACAGAAATAAATGTTTAAGTGGCCACCAAGGCGCTGCTTTACCAGCAATATTATCGGTTATAGCAGTTAAAAGTGCCAAAACAAAGAACTTCTTCCAATCAAATTAGGCATTTTGCAAAAGATCTGATAAGATTGTCTAGATCTAACATGAACAGACCCTCTAACAACTCAATTACTTATGGATACACAAACATCTTAAATTTTACACAAATAACATCCAAGTGGACCATACAGCCATAAGAACACCCCGATCAAGGTTATAAAATGCATTTGTCAAAACAATTAAACAAACGAGTTTTGACACATGTAAATAACTGATAGGGGAGATATCACTCCAGCAAGCATGGGCATGGATGCATTACAACAGGATAAGCTCATCTAGCAGTAAACTCAAAACCCTCAAAACAAATGTTACTGGCATCCAATGTGTTCTGCTGCATATTGTCATCGACATTCACATCCTCTCTTTGTTCATTCAATGAAGCATTATGAAGCAAATTTTCCATTTCTGCGATCAATCTATCAAGCCCATGCTCAAGAATATCGAGTGCATCTTTTGATAATGCACTTTTTACTGCAACAGCAATTGCCTTATGGCAAACACGGCTATATCGGAGTGACAAAGATTCTTGAAGACCAGGGTCAACCGTAGATTGATGTCCATCAGGTAGTGGCCCATCCTTAGCATATTTCGTCCACCTCTTCAATATGTACCGAGATGGGAGATAAAGAATGTTGTTGTTGTTAAGAACTTTTAATGCATGCATGCACAGAATACCCATTGACTCAAACTTTTTACAGCTGCATATTACTGTCGCATTGGAAGGGTTAAATTCAACATGCCCGCTACTCTGCCTTTGGGGAACAGAAACTTTGAAAGTGTACACTGTACCATCCACACCCACAGGTTCACAGAGACAAGCAAGTTGGCTCTTGTATTCATATTCAAAGTCCATATACATCATTCTTGTATAAGATTCTGCTGCTTCACTTAGCATAGGTATATCGACCAATAAAACTGGTTTAGTTTGCCTTGACTCATAATCTTCAACAAGCTCATCCTCACGAAGTTGAACCAATGCCTTAAAATACTGCATAATAAATTTTGAAAGTGGCAGTTTCCTATAGAAATGAATCTTAAAGAGATTGTCCATGCTTTCGGCCCATTGCTTTGTTGTCATGGTACCACAGAATGAATCACTATGATAAGCCAGAGCCCATTTCTCTGTAACTGCATACAAGTCTTTTAACCATGAATTACTTGCAAGACCATACTTAGAGATCAAGTTATCCCATCTTTTATGGAAATCATCTTCAGAGCAACCTCCATAGATGCAATTTTCGAACTCCTTCTGAAAGTTAGGCTCGCGACTGCAGACACTATTTAAATGTTTTGGAACATTTTGAAGTATATGCCATAAACAAAGCTGATGACATGAGTCAGGTAAACTTATAGCAATTGCCTTTGACATTGCAGCACACCAATCTGTAAAAATTGTCTTCGGCTGCTTTCCAGACATTGCATCCAAAAATGTTTTAAATAACCAAACAAATGATTCTGTAGTTTCATCTAACAGTAATGCAGCACCAAAAATAACGATCTGCTTGTGATGGTTTATGCCAATAAATGGTGCAAACGGTATGTCAAACCTGCTTGTCCGGTAGGTTGTATCAAACAACACTGCATCACCAAAGTATGCATAATCAATTATTGATCGTGCATCTGCCCAGAAGAAGTTGGTTAATCTTTCCTTTTCGTCAAGTTGTACTGCATAAAAAAAAGATGGATCCTCAGACTGCTTAGCTTTCAGAAAGTCTAAAAGAAACTGAGCATCTCCCTTCTCAAGATCTCTTATTCTTTTCGTGCTCAAACAGTTGCTTTGGTTCTTCAAAAGAAGTCCAGTATCTTCAGTACCATGCAAATCCTCTGACGCAAAATCATGCAGCAAAGAATGTTTTACTCCATAATAGTAATCTGCTTCAGTAAAAACTGCACGTTGAATAGGCAGCTTCTTTCTGTGAGACCTTAACATGTGTACCTTATTGGGGCTTGCTAGTGGATGATTGTGTTCATCAATGAATTTATTCACTACCCATATATTATCACGATTCACTTTGAATTCAATACGAGCCAGACAGTTTGTTCTCTCAAGGGGACGTGGCTTCTTAGTTATATGCGTTCGATGCTCTTGACGGAAACCTTCATTGCTACAAACATAATGTCTATCTCGTATACTCCCATCTCTTCTTCGAGAAAGATGGCCCTTCCGAACACTGAAACCCTTTCTCTTTGCATATGAATTGTAGAAATCATATGCTTCATCTTCTGAATGAAACGTCATACCAACTTGCGGATCTAACTGCGAAGCATTAATAAAATCCATAGCAGGTGATCCATCCAGGTTATTGGTCTTTTTTACTAATTCACCTATTCCACTAGTATTTTTTCCAGATCCATCGATGACGCTGGTAATTTTTACTGATCCATCTTTTGCATTTATTCCTTCCATTGATCCATCTGTGGCACTGGTATCTCCGACTGACCCATCTGTGGCATTGGCATTTTCTGCTGATCCATCTGTGGCATTAATATTTTCTTCTGATCCATTTGCAGCATTAACATTTTCTGCTGATCCATTTGCAGTGATATTTTCTGCCGATCCATCTGCAGCATTGGTGTTATTTATAACTAGCGTCTCAAAGCCATCATGAGATACCTTGGGAGCTGGGGATAACTTTAACATGGCATTCTCTTCTGAAGCACATTCATTCGAAGTTGACATTTCAGCTAGAATTGCATCAACTCCCTTTAAGAAAATAGACTAATCATTAACATCTTCGGTAAACCATTTTCTGAATATATTAAGTTGCACAGGGATCTATAAATTCAACTTCTCAAGATAAGTGCAATCCTGAGAAGAAGAAAACCAGAGTCAGTAGCATGGAATTAATACTGAGCAGCACAAGGAAATGATTTTAGCAAATTGGTTATAAAAAAACATGAGCATATGGTAGCCCATGATCTCACAAAGACAATCATCACTCATTATGTTAGTTGTAAGGAAACAACATAAGCAATGACATAAGATGCTAGGCATAATGAGCGACCTGAGCAAGTGAACAAATGAATTGGGGAAAGTGAGAAAGCAAATGCTTGATTAAAATTCATCCCTTACTTATATTCAGCTAACTAAATTGGTTCTATATGAATGTAAAATAAATGAAAAAAATTAAATGAGAACATGCATAACCACAACTCTCAAAATCTTAACGGGCTTCATACATAGACCAAAATGCAAATCAGATATTTAGGCTTTTTCTATAAGCATACTATTAACATACATAGGAGTAGAAAGAGGAAATGCATCACTAACTTTTGGCTCTATCAAAGCCTATAAATTTCCCAGTTTTAGAACCAACTTTTAATAAGCAATACGATTTTCATGTATGATTGTGATTTATAGTTATAACATGTTGGGGGGGGGGAGGAATAATGCTATCTCTGGAGAGAGATTTTCCTTACATTCAGCCACTAAAACAATATATGAAATTTATCCTACCACATAGAAAAACAAATAAATGCAATTCCATGCATAAAATTGCACTAGTACAAAAATAAACAATTGCACAAACTCTTCCACTGTATGAGCATGTGTTTATGTATGCAGTGGTACATACATACAGATATACAGTAATTAAAAAACTTTCAGTCAAAACAAGATTATTCTTATATGTTTGTGAACCAAAATGAACCTGCTAAACCTGTTGTAAAAGTTTGGGCATGATTTAAACTTATTTTTTGCATAAAAAGGTATTTACAAACAAAACCAGAGTTAAATGAAGCATATTCAACTATGGATTATTAAACTACAATCTTAAATACAAAAGTATGAAACTATTTAGCTGTAAAAAACAATAGGAATCTTTTGGTACATTATTACTGCACCGCACTCAGAGCATAGCATAAAAAAATTTGTGCTGCATCTACCATAACTGAGGGGAATGTTTAGTCAGGCATACTAGAGAATGAAGGCAATCTAAATCTGGCAAAATGAAAAAGCAACAGAAACAGATCTTATCCCCGCAGCCCCCAACCCCCCCACCCCCTGCCAACACCTAAAAAAAAAGGGACAAAAAAGCACCAAAGAAAAAAAAGAAAACTCTTCATATTTTCTGTTTTTTTCCCCACTTCGATCTCAAACATCTCCTCTATATTCTCTTGTCAACGGATCTTATTCTCGTTTTCTCTTCTTCTAGTTCACTTGCATTTCAAAACATTCTTGAATTTAGCTCATCTCCTTCCACTCCCAGGTTTGATAATAAAATTGACGCATAACACCATTACCAACTTAAGGGTCAGAGGATGCTCGGCGAGTTCGAAGACAACCTAAAACGACTGACAGCTTTTCTTGACAAAACCTCGAACCAAAATTGCAATCAAAAGCCAGAACCACGGAGAAAAGGGTCTCGAATCAGCAGCCGACCTTAGTCTCGAGCATATTTCATACAAATCACACCTTTAACAAGCCCAGAATGGTTTCATCGAAACCCATACCGTTTTAAACAAAATCATGCGCACTCGCGCAAGAAAAACAAGACCTTGAAGTTTAGAATTATAGAACCACGACAACTGATTGAAGCCTTGGGAATTTTTAAGAAATAATTGGGGTTGAAGACAAGATTTCGAGCACTGTGGATCTATGAATCATCTAATAACCCTATAATTAACTCAAATAATCAAATAACTTTAGAAATTTATGCTCCGAAGAAGGAAAAATTTCGGACAAACAAGCTATCCTACGGGAAAATTCAACAAGGAATTGAAATGAAAGAAAGAGAAAACCAATCCGAGCTTACCCCCTTGGAACAAAGATTAGGATTTGCTCCCAAAAACCCTGATGGCCACCGCTTCTCCCAAAACCCCGCGTTCCCACTACCCTCCCAAGCCCTAGAACCAGGTTCTGGTATTCCGCCGGTGCGATATTAGCCGAGCTCGGGAAGCCAGGCTTCATCTCAGAATAGACAGCTGATCCGAACCGTCCATCTGGATAACATTTAGATCGTACGGAAGAGATCTTCTTAACCTGATCCTAGCTCTTACTGGTCCATCACGAAAACTCAATCAAGGCCATTTAGTTGCTAAAATGTTCCTTTTTTTTTTGAAAGAAAATTATGCAAAAGCATTTTTGTATGTATGAAAAAAAAAAAAAGTTAGTAAATACATTTTTTTTTCTTTTTTTTTTTTTTTTTTTTTTTAAAGCATACAGCTTATTGGAGAGCTAAGAGCTACTGAATGGATGATATGATCGCAACAATAACAAAGAAACATTATTTATTTTTTTCTTAGGCACAGAAGGCCATGGACTTCTTTTCTAGTTGTATCACATTAAGAATAAACTATATAATCTGTATAGTTATTTTTTTAAAAAAATTTATATACTTGCCCTAGCACTCCTACATCAATAGAAATAGTTGGCATACAAATAGATTTGGTGAATTAAATTGATATATAACATAATTATAGATGCCTAGATGAGCATCAAGCCTCGAAAATTGCTGATATGAGCTCTCATCAAACTTCAAATTGGCTAAACTTTTTCTTGAGTTCAATATTTACCTAACCATCCAATATGTATTCCTTTTCCTAGGCGTATGCGGTAGAAAATATATTTTGTAATAATGGTAGCATCATAGAGAAGGAATTTAATTTTGAATCCTATCCAAAAAATCAAAAAACATAAAAACTAGGTTGGTATAAGCTACTTCAGTTTGAACTTGAGTTTGACACATATCTATACAATATGACTAGTCATCTTGAGTTACACGCAAATTAAAACAAGAAGAGGTCTGGCTACTTTTATGTTTATATTCCATTATTGGCATAAAATAAATGCGAAGAGAACGTAGACAATTCGATCTACAATATATTGTCTCGAATTGTATCTTTGGCATGAAAAGATGATTGATTTTTTTTCACTACGTTAATCATTGCACTGTATGTTGCATAAATCTTAAAGTACTCTGAATTTTTTTATTCATCCAGTTGAAGTAACTATTGCACCATCTAATGATGATATGTGGAAGGAGAAGATCAATCTTTTTTTAGCACGAAAGATCCATCTTTGTTTTCTTTTTCTTTTTCTTTTTTTCTTTGTTTTTTTTTTCATTGAACTGGAAGGTAGCCTGTCGTGGTGCCCCGTCTGATGGTGAGGAGGTGCAATGATGGACTTCTTGCAAGGATACCACAAGGAGCGCAAGCTTTGGTAAAACTTTTAATAATTCGGGATACAGCATACGGTTGAGTTCAGCAAGCCATGGCAATACGGTTTTAGGAAGGTAATGCACGTGGTTTGGTGTAATGACATGCAACGCAGGGCGTTGTTTATCGAAAACTAAGATGAACACATCGAACAAACTGCTTTCATTTACTTTTAAAGGACACCATAATTAAACATTAAAAAGGATAGAGAATGTCCCCTTCTTGTATCCCATTGGATCACCTTCCGGTCTACCATCCGAAAGATGCCCATGTCCACTGGCTCCTTCTTGTATCCCATTGGATCACCTTCCGGTCTACCATCCGAAAGATGCCCATGTCCACTGGCTCCTACGACTTGGATTTCCCGTCCTCTGTTAAATAGATGCAATTGCGACGCCCCTTCAGCTGAGACTAATATTGATAGACTTTTGCTCAAGAACATCAAGTAGTCGCCACCGCTTCCCAGCTGCATCCAGCTCTTACCACTGCCCTCAAGTCGGAGAACTCGGAAGTTTGACAGTATCAACATCGTCGAACCTTTCGATCTCTAATAACCATAAAAAGGCATCAACGACACGCGGAAAAAGTATTAAGGGAGTGGAAACCATTTCTGTCCTTGCTAAAAAGAGAGAAAGTACACAAGTGGTTTAAGTCAGAATTATGTCATGTTTATGCTCATTGATGAGACGTACATGAAATATCGGCTTTCATAATTTTGAATGATATAAACTCATGAATCCTAAATTATTGGTCGACAAAATATGGATATACCGCATATCCTGAAATATCAGCCGGTATAATATGAGGATAAACACTAGAATAATCGGTTTGTTGTACCTTGCTGGAAGTATTTTCAGATCAATAAATATTAAGATCAATGTGCAAAACAATCAGTAATCCACTATGACCATGTTGCTTGACATTTCTGCATCTCATTCTTACACATCCGGAGATTAACATTACGAGTACAATTTTGTTTTCCAAAAAGTGAGAGAGAACTTTTTTTTTTTTTTTTTTAAAAGAAAATCACGTTATCTTGCTCTATAAAAAGACAATCTAATATCCATATCTTTAAAGGGAAAAAAAAGAGAGAGGAAACAATAGACAATGCGAACAACCCATTAAGGGAATGTGATCTCAAACACCATTCTTCAGGTACAAATTTATTGAATACCATATGAGAAAAGCATGTTTTTTTTTTTCTTTTTTTTTTTCCTTTAGTGCACATGCTATAGAATAATGTGCTCAAGTCAATTTAAGGGTTGGAACATGCACTAACAACCCCTATATAAGAAGCCACTGAGGTCACATGATTGAAATGAAAATTGCTGGCTGCAGGGACACCAAATTATTAGTTAAAATATCATATTATAACCCTTAAAACAAATTAGTGTTCCAAGTAAAATAACCACAGAAAACACGCTAATATAGTTTGAAATACTAGAACCAACAGAAGAAAAGAGCATGCCTTGTAATGGGAGAAAAATTAACATCTCACATCATACTAATCTTCTGCCATGGCTGGACAAAGTCAGGGTGTAAAACCATATGACGCTGGTTGAGCCAAAATAAATACTAAACTAAGCCTTAATCCCAAACTAGTTGAGGCCAAAATAAACACTATGACGCTTGTCATCAGGAGGAATGTGCCCTGCAGCCTTCAAGCTCAGATGGCATTACTAGTTGCGTACTCATATTTCTTTCCGATAGCAAAAATTGACTATCATTCGAGAAAAGCATGCAGGACATTCTTAAAACTTTAAAATTGTGTATATCTCACAATCACGTAGACGATCAGTAGAAATTTTAGATATATAATTACTGCACAACAACATAAACAAAAACTAACAAAAAGAACCCAAATCCAAAACCGTGACAGGAAAGAAGTGGCCAACTAAATAACATAATCAATCAAGAGCCAGTTCGATAACAGGGAGCTAATAGAAAATCAAGTTTCCTTTGCAGCTTGTCTACTCCTCCTTTGAGGAACATCCCAGTTATACACTCGAGCAACGGTAACCTGCCTAAACATAATTTCATATCATCACAAAATGATATGTAGAAATTGGTTAACCAAAATCATTGACATTTGTTTCTGCATAGCTTCGTTAGGGAGAGAAGGGGGAAACATGAACTTATGAAAGCAGAAATATAATTATACAGGTGCTACCTCAGTAATGGTCACTTGATCCCTCAAGAACTGAAAATCAGCAACAAGGACTTCTAAACTGGCTTTAGCATTTTCCAAGTTCTTTTGTAGAAGGGCCTTGGCCTGTAGGAAACAACAGGATCAGCACCAAACTAGGTTCTTTTATTCTAGATCTAAAAAGTTGTAAACATGCATGTGAATAGAACCATAAACAAGATCCTCTGAATCAACCTCGTCACAAGAATACTCTAGCATGACATTTGCTCCCAACCAAAGACACACTGAATCAGCATCCTCTATTCTCGCTTGGGAATCAATGCCCTCAGATACCTCAAAATCAGCAATCAATGCCTGCATGCAGCATGTAGGAGACTGATGGTATAAGATTAAGTTTTAGGTAATATATGAGTAACGAAAGGGTCATGAAATGAATACTTTGTTAGCATATTGAAGAGACTCTCATATATCAAACAAACATGAGACGACAGGGGAAATTGATTAAATATAAGCATTGTGTTTATGTCTCTTTTTGCCGCATCAAACAATCATAAGAACCATGACACAATTATCATTTACCATTAAAAATATCCCATCTCAAGGCTATGAAATTAATATCAAGCCCATGACATTCCAAAGATGGATAATAGAAGTTAACAAATAATCACCAAAGGAAACTGTCAATAATTATGGATGGGATTTTCAAATATTTCGTTCATTAATAAGCATGAAATGCCATGCAGCTTTCCAATTACATGATTCAAGGTGATGTTCTATTGTTCTCTTGATTTGGCCACGAGGCAAAGAGTCAAATATAGTGGAGATTTAGTGATTTAGGGATAAGCAATCAAGTTAATGATGCACTAAAGTCAAGGGTGATGTGGTTCGATATGAGGAAATATTCACAAATGGAAATCAGAGTACTGTAACATCTCGCACCAACAGTTTTAACCTTCCCATACAGCATGGTATGTCAGGTAGTGGAAATGCCACTTTAGGGACTGGTACTTCATGCCATCATTGCTACCTTGACCTCTATGTTCATATCTTAAAAAAAGAACGAATTTATTTTAACAAAAAAATAACCTTAGCATTAAGTTCAAAGAATAATACAATATGGCTCCATTGCCTTTTGGTTTTTTAGCTTAGGATCATCACATTTGGTGTTTGGACTGGGACATGATCTAAAGCTTCATTTGAAAAAAATGCTGTTCTCCTACAAAGTTTCATGAACTAAGGTTTCATTTGGTATAAGAATTGATCCAAAGTTACATGGACCAGTTTTAAATGGTAACTGAAGTTTGTATTTGGACATCTATATACATTTGTTCATGATAAAGCAGTAAAATAACAGAAAGCATGCTAAAATGTTTTGCTACAATAGTATACTCTTCCAAGCCTAGCATAAATTATTTTCATTAAGTTCCACATAAATCATGTTTGCTAGGTTTTTTTCATTTTTTTTTTTTAAAATTATATCTTTTAATAACTCATTTCTTCAGGTCTAGACAGTTTCAGATTAAATCAGCTAATGTGAAATGACAAGGCAGAAACATTTCATACCAAGACTTGGGCAATATGCACTTTAAGAACTGCACCTATAATGAACCTCCATGGATCACAAATTTAAGGACTGAGGCAGAAGTAAAACAAGCTATAAAAAGATCAAACTGACATTTCAGGAGGATAAAATAAACAACAGGGTGCAGAGAAAGGTATGCTAGAGCCTAGAGTGCTCATATGACATGAATCAAACATCCTATAAGTATCTATTTTCGGCATCTTGTTACCAGACCCCATACCGGCAACATCTTGGTACAGTGTCAACACATCCTGTACTGATACTCGATATGGCCCCCATCCCACATATTGGTTCAGTACCATTCCTGATATGCACTGGTACCAATCGCCGATCGGTATGTGGTACCATGATCTGTCTCGCAAATTATATACAGCAAAAAGCAATGTCATGTCAAACAGAGATATGAACAGTCTGCACAGTCTTCCACAAAACATTCAGCAATTGCATGCAATGTATTGTCTCATGTGTAAATTACAATAGGAATCCAGGTTGACAAAAGTATAAATCTATTGCAAAGTTAAGTCTATAAATGGATGTCAAAAAAACAAGGATTCTTCTTGAAATGGATGCCATGATGGCATTTCACATAACATTGATGTTTTCTACAAACTTTTGAAATCAGATAATAACAGAAGAGATTATTTCATTATTTGCAAATCAAATGCATCCTCATCCCAAAAAATTAAGATCAGCCAGAAACAGGCTTCATGATATTACATTCAAATTTTTTGGAATGCTAACATCTCGATAACAGAATTCTAACATAAATATGGAAGAGCAAATTCAAATTATCTGAAACGAACCTCACCAGTACCCTTCTTAGCTTGGAGAGTGGCAACAATATCTAAACACTTCTCAATATCAGGGATTTTAGCCTGTAGTAATAAAGGAAAGAAATCACTTCCAATCATTACACAGCAGTTTTCATCAAAATAAAGCATCAATAAAGATGTCATGAAGGGGTCAAGTCACTTGTTCCTGACAAAGCCCCAACTCAACTGGCTCTCAGTGTGAGAAAGAATAACATGATTTTTTTATTTTCAAGAAAGTATTATCTGATGACCATCCCAAATAATATATCTATATATTGCATTAACTTAAAGGTAAGTCCTGTCAATCTAAAAGATTAAGGGGAACTCTGAATTGAGCTTGCAAATATAAGATTAGCCACAAATGTTCCCACAGGTAACCACGGTATAAATTGATGCAAAGCATTCGCATCAGCAATTTTCCTGTAGAAAGAAACCAAAGAAGGGAAAAGCACCTGAAGATCCCTTTGCTGTGCTATAAGTTTCATTTCCAGAATCTTGTACTGCTGAAGCCCGGAGGGGGAAGAAAAGGTTGTGAAAATGCCAACCTAACGACATAATAAGGACATATCAGAATATTGATTCATTCTTCATAATAAACCATGTATTGATCAAAGAAAAAACATGAAAAGAATCATACTTTATGCAGAGAATTTTTATTATAAATTTATGGTCTATCCTTTAAAATCCTGATCTAATAGTTAACTGAAGTTGTAAGTACACATCGTTTGATAAAGATGATGAAACTACGAAAGAAGCATGATTTTAACCCAAAAGCATGCATTACTGTTTACAGCTTTTCTTTGGAACTGAGGAAGATGATATATATCTGAAACACTACTAAAGTGTTATGTTTGGTATTAGGCAATGCTTTTTTGCAGTATCTCTAACAAAAGATGGAAATGCCATCTAAAAACTGAGATAACTTACTTCAAGCGGCGTTTGCAACTTTTATCCATAACAATTTTCTGCCAATTAAAATTGAAAGGAGAGGAGTTCCTCTGTGAAGATACCTAATCTAGAAAAAAATAAGGAAAAAAAAGGATTATGGCTTTTTCTTTTTATCAGTAACTGTTTATGCTCATGCAATTATGAAATGTAGTGCAATATTTTTTGTGTTTCAGCACATCAACCATCTTAGGCAATACAGAAAAAGAAGGCATCTATAAGTCAAACCAGGTTTCTTGGGTATAGAGGTGTCTTTTATTAGGACATGGCACTAAAAATCTTTGAATGCATGCACTAAAGACATTTCTTCTGATGTGCACTGTAATTATAAGCACACCATGACACTCTATGGGCAGTGATATTGAGGATCTTGCTTGCGTCGAGCAAGCTTTTCGATCTTAGGATCCGTTTGGTTGGGGTACGTCAGATTACGGAGTGATTTCATAATTTTTGTCAATCATTTAGTTGGAAAAATGAATGTGGAGAAAAATAATTTTTACTATGTTTGGCTAATAGAAAAATTACTCTAAAAAATGACATTGAAAAAAGATTACTACATTTGGTTAGAGATAATCCTATATAGGAATTTGGCAAATTTACAAATATGCCCATCAACGTAAAATAATTTTTTCATCCAGGATAGTATTGTCATCTCTAACCAGTTTCTATATAATGACTATAATCACATAACCCTTTGTATAATGTCATCTACATCTTAATTTTTTTGCAAAAGCTCTTTACTAATTTGGAAAGATATCAAAACAAATTCAATGACTACATATGTACTCTATTTTCTGAGCTTTATCCTTCTCGATATTTTCATTATCATTAATGTCTTATTCTGCACCTCTCTTTATTAAACGTATTGGAGATATTTTTGTCAAGTATGGATTACCACCACTTGAAAATTTACCATATAACAACCTCCTATGATATTTGTTTTACCTTCTTTCTCCAAAAAATAAACATGAGACCCATCAATTTTTTTACCATCTCTTTCTTTTATTTTTCATATCAAACATGGTAATCTGATATGGAATTTATTTTTCCATACCAGATTAACCCCAACAATGGACCCTTAGTGCTCTCACCCTTAGCATACATCATCCAAATCCAACATGAAACAGCAGAATTTTGTAAGGAATAGAGTTCTTGCAAATTAAGGTTTGATATTTTAAGATGTCAGCAATTGTTGTGGTTAGCCCCCACCGGCCCCACTTCACTTGCTAGTGTCCAACACCCTCCGAGGAATGCAGCACGAACAATCAAAGCGCACCACATGGTTGTTCAATTGCAAGAAGGTATGAGATGCAAAATCCCAAACAAGCATACCAATGCAACACAACAATTTACGTGGTTCACCCACAAAGGGCTACGTCCAAAGGCAAGCTAGCAATTGTGAATCCATTATCAAGATGAAGAGATTACACCAAGAGAGGTTTAACACTCCCTCTCTACAAGTAATGCGATTCCCGCCTTCAACATCTTCTCACACCCATGTAAGAACAAACACTGCTTCCCAATACTCACCCATATTCCTGAAAAATACAGTGATGGAATCCCAAGAACCTTGAGAGCAATCTCTTGCAAAAAAGGAAAGAAAAAAAAACCCTTCCCCTTAGCTATCTAACACACTCAATACACTAATGTTTGAAATCCGCATTCCCAAGAATGCCCTTCCAACAAATAACAATTAATAAGTACTCCACTTTAGCATATGAGAGTGCATATGATCGTTTTATATCACCAGCAATAACAGCAACACAAAATTTAAGCAAATAATGAGAAAGATAAATTAGTGTTCCAAAACCCACCATTCAGCCCACGTATCAACAAACTTCCTACATCTTTTTCTTTTCCTTTCTGCATCTTGTTGCACCCTTTCACGGTAAGCCTAATTGAATACCAATGCAGAAATAATGAAACTCGATTAAAACAAATCGCATATCTTACTATTCCATTCATCATAAGTGGAAATTAAAGCATCAACGTTATTCAGAAAAAATTTCCACCTAACACTTGCATACGTAAAAAGTGCTGAAACCCAGACTAACCAAGGAGAAACATAACAAGAACCACTTAAAGATTTAAGATAGATCTAAGAAAAGCAAAAGAAGCTGGTTATCCAATCAGCTTAACAAGAAAGGAAAAACAGCGATTCTTAGAGAAATCGAAGACCAAGAACTTGTAAAACCTAGATCGAAAGATGAAAATCAACTTGATCCTTTAATGACTGAAGAGAAATCAAAGAGAAGCGAGAGAGCAGATCGATTAGGAGAAGGATAAGGAATAGAAAAAGAGGGACCTTTCTTGCAGGAAGGCGAGGGAGGAGTTGACATCGAGACCGGATTGCTTGAGATAGGACTCCACGTCTTCCACGAAGAAAGCGGCCGGGATGCCCCTCCGCTCCGCGACACCGGGGGAGGAGGAAGAAGCAGAAGCCGCCATTAACCAGGAGAAGAGAAGATAAGAGAGAGACGAACGACGGATAGAAGGAGCTCGCCGAGTTCCCCTGAGGCCTCTCTCTCCCTCTCTCTCGGGTCTCGGGGGTCTCCTTCCCGGAGTACTGGTCAACCGGAAGCAGGAGACCGTGTGAGTCCGCTACGTGATAAAGAATTCTGTGGAGACCTTCACGATCAATATCGGAATTTCTGGATCGTTCGGTCGGCGATACTTTGCTACTTATTTTGATATAAAGTCGGCGAAACAAATGTTATATGAGAACACCAGAATGTGTGAGTCCACTAGCTGCTAAGAATTTTATGGAGTGGCCAATGGATGAGATCTAGGCTGTTCAGTATGCGGTTCAAATTGGCACAAAGTCGTCGCATCTGGCCGACTTCACATTTTTATTTGCTTCCGTTAAACCGGCGTTGCACCGATGCCGACTTCAGCGGTGATTTTTTTTTTTTTTTTTCCCTTCTGAGAAGGTTTGGATTTTGCATAAAATATCTATTTAGTTATTGATTTTGCAAGGTTTTTTTTTTAAGCAAAATAACAATCCTTTAGCATCTCCCAACAATTTTTTGTCCTGAATCTGGCGGATAACGATCCTCCAGTAGGTCACCAATGGCAAACATTCAAGGAGGCCCTAATTGCTCACCATATTCCTCTTTCACAGATTTTAAACCATTTTCACAAATGGTGTTAAAGAGACCTCCTTTGTTGAGAGAATTAGGTATGCAAAAAGTTCCGAGTGTCCTCAAGCTTGGACAGTAATGTAATTTGAGCTTGTGGTGGGGTTGGTCATGCTATCCATGGGCCCGATATGAGGCTTGTGGTGGCATGTGGCCATCATCTTTTTGAAACCTCGATTTCCTTGGGGGTGGAGCTGAGGATGGTTTAGATAGGCATCACCTATACAAGATGGATCTTAGGAGCATATCAGCTAATCATTGAGAGTGATTCTGTAATAATGATTGGGTGAATTTAGGGTCAAACGAGGGCAACCCATACCCATTCTCTCTTGTATGATATTTGACGGATGTTGATGGGGTGCATTTTTTTTTATGGTAATTTTAAAAATATTTTATTTTCTGATTTTGTTAGATGCATTTATGCTAGATCAGTAAGGTCAATTCAGTTTTACCACAAAAAAGGAAAAAAAAAAAAAAAAAAAAAAAGGCATACAAAAAGTCCTAACCAAAGCCACTTAGGTGAGCAAAGATTGGAAATGGCTATAGGTAGGTCACGTAAGAATGGATCTGAGCCCATTCTAGCCTGATTGAAGCTTACTTTTGCTTATGGAACCTGAATTAAATGCATGGGCATGCAGAATGAGCTAGCCCAAGTTGATGTGTTAGCCTTTGCCCAAGTCTGCAAATGGGTGAAGTTGAATCTAATTAGCAGAATGACATATTCCAAACGTACGATGATTGCTATAGGTGGTTTCTATTAGATCCAATTCTCCCATATCCATATCTTGCCATGTTAAGATCTAGGATTTTTTTTTTTAAAAAAAAATAGAACTATGTTTTTAATTTTATATGGCTGGTTTTAAGGTTGATGACCTACCTCGGTACGTGTTATAGACTGTTTTTTTACGTCATGTTGATGGATGGGCCAATCTCAAACTGCATCGTTGATAGAAATTTTGTGACAGAAAATTTCTATCATAAATTATGATGAAAAAATAAAATAATTTTTTTGGACCAAACAATGCTTAGAAGATGTTTTAAGAACTAATACAGCAAATACTTCTTTTAATTTTAGAAATATTTTATTTTTTGATTTTGTTAGATGCACTTATACTAGACTAATAAGGTCAATTTAGTTTTACCAAAAAAGAAAAGAAAAAGGGCATACAAAAAGTCCTAACCAAAGCCACTTAGGTGAGCAAAGATTGGAAATGGCTATAGGTAGGTCATGTAAGAATGGATCGATCTGAGCCCATTCTAGCCTGATTGAAGCTTACTCTTGCTTATGGAACGTGAATTAAGTGCATGGGCATGCAGAATGAGCTAGCCCAAGTTGATGTGGTAGCCTTTGCCCAAGTCTGCAAATGGGTCAAGTTGAATCTAATTAGCAGAATGACATATTCCAAACGTACGATGATGTCATGATTGCTCTAGGTGGTTTCTATTAGATCCAATTCTCCCATATCCATATCTTACCATGTTAAGATCTAGGATTTTTTTTTTTTTTTTTAAAAAAAAAGAAGAACTGTGTTTTTAATTTTATATGGCTGGTTTTAAGGTTGATGACCTACCTCGGTACGTGTTCACCTAATAAGATCTAGGTCTGCCAATTCTGGGTGGTAAAACCTCCCTTTACATAGAAAAAGAAAAAAAAAGGAAGAAAGAAGAAAGACATGCCAAGTGGAGCATCGACGACTTGCATCCATTTGTGTCGTCTATACACGCTCTAATTGGTGAGTCATGTCCGCTGGAATATATAGAGTGATAATTGCTAATCTCTTTTCTGCGCATATAGAGTTTATCAATGATCTGATTCTAATTAAGATAGCTGCAATTCAGGGAGGAACTTAATTATTGCCACACTCCACTTGTACACCAAATTCACACATACACGAGCTCAGAGAGAGAGAGAGAGAGAGAACAAGTTAACATTACAATCCATGTAATATGAAATACATGGGCTGTCTACATATATATTAACAAGATATTGATCAACCATTTCCTGCTAGATATGAATGAAAGCAATATTACGCACACCTCTCTCTAAATACCACGTACCTTACAAATTTGAACCTTACTACCTATACTAACAATGTCACAGCAATGAGAAAAATATATATAAATTAAGACATATATAATTAAGTAACAATTAATTCTTGTCTTGGCCTCTCTAATTTCAAAAAGAGGATTAGACACCAGAATCCTTTGGTGACAGCACACAAACCATGATCTGCATCACCTTCACTTGCATTTGTAGGCACATGATGTAGTCTTCTGCCTCATGAAGGAGCCCTTCAAGCCCCATGGACTCACCATTTGGCAGGAGACGCCGGAGCGTCCTGATCCTCCTCTCGATGCCGCTCACCGGCTTTCTAGAACCTTGTAGAAGGACCCGTTTCTTCTTCCACATCATCTGCCTTCTTGTCCATGCAGCAGTGCCGCCGCCGCCAATATTCCTCTCCGTCCTTGCCATTTGCTTCCTTCTTCTTGGTGCATGGCGTTGCATGGCTTTCATTACGAGCGATCCGGTTTGCAATCGGTTTGCGCCAACCGACCTCGTGGTCGTGCCACTGGAGTTGATAGCTAAAAGGAGGGACTGCAGAGATGCTACCATGGGTACAAGGACCTTGGTTCCTAGGTGAGGAAGGGAGAGAGATTTGGTTTCTAGGTACAACACTTGATTGCTCACAAGGTTCTGGGAGAGGGAGAGGAGCCTTATATAATTTTTTTGAGAACAAGGATGGGTGACCCAAAAATAAACACTACACCATATGTGCATGGAAATGATGGCCATAGAAAAGGGGGCGAGGGAGGGAGGGAGGAAGGTGGCATGAAAAGGGCTCTCCTGTAAGAAAAGTCATGTTCTCCTAGCTAAACGCACATGCACCCACATGATTTCTCAGACGCTCAATTCTTGCTTTCCACTCCTATAATTCTCCTGATCCCCGACTCCCTTTCCCTTTCATTTTTTTTTTTTCCCTCCTCATTGCAACACCCTGGATTATTCCGTCTTCCTTTCACATTCAGTGTATTCTGATGTGGACCTGGGCCTTCATACCACAATTCCAGCTCAAACACAACTGACAAGGGGTCCACACTAGCAAGGTGGAGCAAGGAGGAATGGCATGGTGGTTAGACAATTGGGCTTGTGTTTTCCCACAGGGAACTTATGATCGCCTCCAATTCAGATATTTGATGCTTAGATCTGCATGCTTGTCAATGCATGTGGCAACAAGGGGGTAGGAATTCCATAATCTTCTTAGAATAGGATAAGGGTGGTGGTCATGTTCTCCTCAGAAAAATTATTCATTGGACCAGGTTCACCAGTAGATCGGTCGAACCACGAAACAACATGTGCAAATAAGGAGAAAATGGAGCGATACAAACAAGGTGTGTTTGCATATTGTTTTGGACTAGTCTACCACTGAGCTGGTGGATCTGATCTAACTAATAATTTCTTTTAACTTATAAAATATTATAATTTTATTTTAAAAATATCTTTGAAATATAACCTAAATACACGTCTGCCAGAAAGAGCTAGCAGCATTGCATGCGTTGTAGACCCGTAACTTTTGTTTATGAATTGTTAAAGTGGAATATGGGAGGGGATCAAGCAATTGGACTGATGGATTCACATGTGTTGTTTGACCTCATTTTGCGATAACTATTATTGGAGTTTTAATAAATGCATGACTAAACAAGCATCTTTGACAATTAGCACTGGTTAGGTGGATAAACCTAGGGATGTTTCCTTTCCACAAGACGTGGTGACTTATCTCTAACGGATAATAATCTAATAATTTACAGGAAAAACAGTCTTGTTATCTATGTTCATACCAATTATATAAAGAATATCACAATCAAAAAGGTTAAAAAATGCATCTTAGCCACCATGTGCACTTGGTTCATATAGCATGTGAAGGATAATTACCTAGGATCCATGTCAATAGACTATTCTATGGTTATAACAAAACAAAGACCTCAAGTTTCATAAGATAGGCTTAATCATGACATCAACTACACCGTGTTGCAAAGCGCAGCAACTAGCTTCCAAGTCACATGGACATGCCTTAAGTCGGCAATCTGATGATATATATACTAAGTTAATAATATTTAATTCCACTGTTAGTGCCTCTAAAAATGCCTCAATTCATCCCAGGAAATTTATTGTTGGGTGTGTTGTAAGCAATGGATCATATGAAGACACCCTCTCCAAATTTGGGCCAATTATATTTAGACTTCAAAAGTTTAAAAAATTTTAGTTGACCATCAAAACATCATTTTCATTGCAACGTAGTCCGACCGTCCATATGAATCCTAATACCATTAACATAGTAAGAAAAAAGGCCGAAATACTCTTGATTCAAAGAGACTGAATTATGGCTTTTACACGATCTCAAAACACCACATCCTCTAAAATTTATCCATTCTTACAAATATTAAAGCGCTTCATCCTCTACCATTCAACTATCTGCATATATTTAAAAGTGCTTCATCATCTATCATCCATCCATCTGCACAGATCTCCAAGCACTCCATCTATTTACATAGATCTTAAAGCGATTCATCCTCTATCATTTATCCATCTGCATAAATCTCAAAGCACTTTGTTTGTCATCAATTCACTTGAAAACACTTCATCATCTATCATCCATCTGCTTTTATAAATCATAAAATACTTTATCCTATATTATTCAGCTATCTGTATAGATCTTAAAGCATTTTGCTCTTTATTATCCATCCACCTGCATAGATTTCAAAGCATCACATCCTCTCTTATCCATCCACCTGCACAAATCTCAAAGCATTTTGTCATTTATCATTCATCCATCTACATAGATTTTAAAACACTCCATCTTCTCTCATCCATCCATCTGCACAAATCTCAAGTGCTCCATCTCTATCATCCATTCCCATCTATCTGTACAAATCTTAAGACACTTCATTCTCTATAATTCATCCACATATATATATAGATCTCAAAGTGCTTCATCATTTATCATCTATTCATATGCACAGATCTCAAAGCCCTCTAGCCTCCATCATCCATCTACTTGCATAGATCTCAAAGCATTCTGTTCTCCATCATTTATCTATCTGCATAGATCTTAAAGTTCTCCATCCTCTATTATTGATTCATCTACATAGATCTCAAAGCACTAAATCCTCTATCACTCGTTTGCCTGCATAGATACTAAAGCATTCCATTCTTTACATCCATATAATTGTATAAATCTCAAAGCACTCCATCATCCACCTACAAAATCTCAATGCACTTTATCCTTTTTCATTCATTCGCTTCACAAATCTCAAAATACTCTATCCTCTTTCATGTCCCTGCATAGATTTTAAAATATTCTATCTTTTGTCATTCATCTGTCTATACAAATATTAAAGTATTCCATCCTCTATCATCCATATCTACTAGCATAAATCTCAAAGTGCTCCACCACTATTATCCATCCACCTACATTGATATCAAAACACTCCATTTTCTATCATCCATTCATCTATGTAGATCACAAAGTACTCTATTATCTATTATTCATCTATTTGCACAGTTCTCAAAGCTCTCTATCATTTATTCATCTATATACATCTCAAAGCACTCTCTTTCAATTCAAGCTAAAATAAGTCTCTTGCTAACTTAGTGAGAACAATATTTCTAGAATTTTTATAAAAGTTTAGTTATTAGATGAGATGATCCTCAGATGATAACATTTTATAATGAAAATAGGCGATCGAGTCATATTATAATAAATTTAAAATTTTGATGGCTAATTAATATTTTTAAAATTTTTGAGGTTAAAACATAACTAGCCTAAACTTGGAGAGGTGTCTCTATAATTTTTTTTTATTTTTAAAGATATAAAATAATCTCTCGCATATTTCTCCTACCAACGTTATTTTGCCAATATTCATATTCTCCTATATATAAACCAGGCCAAAATTTTGGCTCTGGCTTTTTTAAGATGCACCACTTTGTTATTACATATGATAATATATAGAAGAACAAGATAATCCCTATGAAAATCATGCAACAAGACAAGAAGTGTCTTAAGGATCCATTCTTTTGTAGGTAAAAGATTTATCTGAAAATCTGTATTTTCTTATATAAATATTTTTGAAGCAATATTTAGATAGAAAAATAATTTACTTGTATTCTTTTTATGCTGGTTTAAACTGGGACATTTATGCAGGGCCAGACCAGAAAGATCAAGTCTGATAAAAGTCAAGCTGAATGCTTCTTTTGTAAGAAGCGGAGGTACTAGAAGAAAAATTATCCTCAGTACATTACCTTCCTAGATCCGAACAGGCAGAGAAAAAAGCAAGCTATTGCTGAATAAGGTATTTATATGATAACTCCTTATAATTTTTCTATTTGTGATTTTACTGATTGGGTATTAGATACCGATAGCCCTTATCATATTTATAATTCATTGCAGGGATTGTAGGTCAGTAGGAGATTCGAGTAAAGTGAGAGACACTACTATAAAAATGGTTTATGGCAGCGCATACTATGACAGTGATTTTCGAAACCGTTGCCATAGATTCTACGGCAGTGATTTTCGTTAACCGCTGCTGTAGATCAGATCTATGGCAGCGATTTTTGTAACCACTATTATAGGTCCGATATACGGCAATGGTTAACAAAAATCGCTGTCGTAGGTCGGATCTATAGCAATAGTTACAAAAAATTACCACCATAGATCGACCTATAGCAGTGGTTCATTGTAAACATTGCTATAGGTCGGACCTATAGCAGCGATTAATGAAACCGCTGGCATAAGTCGGACCTATAGCAGCGATTAGAATGAACCGTTGCTATAAGCTTATTTATGACAGCAGTTAATTATAACTGCTGCCATATATATATTTTTTAAAATATTATATAATTTTAAAATTTAATGTCCATCTTCATCGTTTATTATCTAAATAATTATTATTAGAGTGTCATCGTAAAAGATCGCCCCGATCCGATGGGCCTAGCTTCGTCAATCAAAAAAATTCGATTTCGACGATCATGAATGATAATGCAATGATCTGATAGATGAAGACCTTCGATGGATTCGAAAACTTGCAATGATGATCTCGATGATGTTTATAGCGTACTATCAAAGTTTTACTTCAATCGGATATCGTTATCTTTGTCAATTTAGTATAAGTTAGTTTCAATCGTTAAATGATAAACGAGTGATCAAATGACCAAACGGTGTCCGATTATGAAATAATTTTTTTATAAATGATCTTGGCTACTACTTTAATCATTTTTTATAGTGGTGATTATAAAATTTAACTCATGAGATAAAGAACGATCTAAAACTATACGTCTCCTGATAACCATTTTGAAACTTCACTGGTTGTTATGCTCGTGCTTTTGCAATATCTGCTTAACATGAACAGTTTATATAAAAATAATTTAAATTTTACTATCATCGATATATAAAATATTTAAAATCATAACAAAGATCATTTAACTAAAATATTATCTCATAATCGAACGTTGTTTAATCTTTTGATCGCTTGTTTTTAATTTAACGGTCGAAATCATTCCATACTAAATTGACCATGATAACGATATCCGATTGAAGTAAAACTTTGATAGTATGCTACAAACATCATCAAGATTATTATTATAGATTTTTAGATCCATCGAAGATCTTCATCTATCAGATCATCATATCATCATTCATTATCGTCGAAATCAAATTTTTCTAATCGATGAAGCTAGGGCCATCGAATCGAGGCGATCTTTTGTGATGACATTCTAATGATAATTATTTAGATAATGAATGATGAAGATGGATACTAAATTTTAAAATTATATAATATTTTAAAAAAATAAAAAAAATATTTTCAACATACGATAGCGGTTATCAAAAATCACTACTATAGATCTACAGCAGCGATTTTAGAACCGCTGCCGTAGATCATGGCAGCGATTTTAGATAATCGCTATCGTATATCTATGGCAGCGATTATCAAATCGCTACCATAGGTTAGATTAAAAATCTTCAAATTTTTTCTGTTTTACTCTATGCACGCTCGATCTTTCTCTGCCTCTCTCCCTCATCTTCGTTGCTAGTGAGGCTTCTTCCCCCCCGACCGATGCCGCTCCTTCTTCCCTCTCGACTGGCGCCGCCCCTCCTTCCCCCTCTCCCTCCGACCCTCCATCCCCGACCGCCCCTCCTTCCTCCATCCCGGCCGCTCCTCCTCACCACCCACCACCCCACCCAGCCCCCCACCCTCCCCCGACCGCCCCTCCTCCCCCATCCCCGGTCGCCCCTCCCCGCCACCCTACCACCCCCCAGCCCTCCATCTCCAACCGCCCCTCCCCGCCACCCTGCCACCCCCAGCCCTCCATCTCCAGCCACCCCTCCCCGCCACTCCCATCCGACCCCCCCACCTCCCACCGTCCCTCCGACCACCCCTCCTTCCCTCCATCCTCGGTCGCTCCTCCCCGCCACCTGCCACCCCCAACCCTCCCCTGGCCGCCCCTCCTTCACCCCCATCCCTGACCGCCCCTCTCGGCTATCCTACCATCCTCCAGCACCCCCATCTCCGACCGTCCCTGCTCCTGGAGAAATTTGACTGAAGAAGAAATTTGAAAGAAGTTTGGCTCCTGGAGGAGTCCGATTGAAGGAGAAGTTCGGAAGAAGTTTGGCTCCTGAAGGAGTCCGACTGAAGAAAAAATTCGAAAGGAGTTCGGCTCCTGGAGGCACTAGACTGAAGAAGAAAATTCGAAAGGAGTTCAACTTCTAAAGGAGTCCGACTGAAGAAGAAATTTGAAAGAAGTTTGGCTCCTATAGAAATTCGACTGAAGAAGAAATTCGAAAGAAGTTTGGCTTTTGGAGGAGTCTGACTGAAAGAGAAGTCCGAAAGAAGTTCGACTCATGGAGGCACTGGACTGAAGGAGAGATTCGGAAGGAGTTTGGCTCCTGAAGGAGTCCGACTGAAGGAAAAATCTGAAAGGAGTTCGGCCCTAGAGGAGTTTGGCTACTAAATGAGTTCGACTGCTGGAGGAGATCGGCTGGGGTTCGACTGTTGGAGGAAGAATTTTGGATTGAAGTTCTTCCATGATTACCGATTGCATTAGGCTAAGCATCAGGCTGGACTTCAGCGGGAGCGAAATTTATCCCCAATAATAGTTTCCATACTTCCGAGTTCGAAATTCAAAGAAAGAGAGTGCAAAAAAGGTGACTACCAAAGTTCTTTTTCGGGCTCTACACCATTGAGGTTGAAGCTCGATGGAGATCTTATCTCCAATCGAGGTTGATGAGATCTTATCTCCTATTGATGTAGAGGATCGGGAGAGATCTTATCTCCAACCGAGGTTGAAGTTGAAGCTGAAGCTCGGGGGTGATCTTGTCTCCAATCGAGGTTGAAGAGATCTTATCTCTTATTGACATAAAGGCTCGGGGGAGATCTTATCTCCAACCGAGATTGAAGTTGAAGCTAAAGTTCGAGGGTGATCTTATCTCCAGTCGAGGTTGAAGAGATCTTATTGAAGAGATCTTATCTCTTATTGACGTAGAGGCTTTGGAGAGATCTTATCGTCAGCCAAGGTTGAAGTTGAAGCTAAAGCTTGGGGGTGATCTTATCTTCAGTCGAGGTTGAAGGAGATCTTTTCTCCGATTGGTATAGATGTTGAAGCTCAGAAGAGATCTTATCTCCAGCCGAGGTTGAAGGAGATCTTATCTTCGGTTGGCATAGACGCTGGAGCTTGGAGGAGATCTTATCTTCCATCATTGTTAGGCATAATGGGATCGTTATCGGGGCCTCTCCTCTCATCCCATCTAAAATGAATGAGATCTTCGACTTTGCTTACGTTAGGATGAGGTTCTCCTCCTATTCCTAACGGACTGTGGGGGCACATAAGGGTCGTTGTCAGGGCCTCTCTCCCTATCTCATCTAAAATGAACGAGGCCTTCGACTTTGCTCATGTTAGGATGAGGTTCTCCTTCTGTTCCTAATGGATTATGGGGGCACATAAGAATCGTTGTCAGAGCCTCTTCCCCCATCTCCTCTAAAATGAACGAGGTCTTCAACTTTGCTCACGTTAGGACGAGGTTCTCCTCCTATTTCTAACAGACTGTGGGAGCACATAAAGGTCATTGTCTAGGCCTCTCCTCTCATTTCATCTAAAATGAACGAGATCTTCGACTTTACTCGTGTTAGGACAAGGTTCTCCTCCTATTCCTAATGGACTGTGGGGGCACATCAGGGCCGTTATAAGGGCCTCTTCCTCCATCTCATCTAAAATGAACGAGGTCTTCGACTTTGCTTACGTTATCATGAGGTTCTCCTCTTGTTCCTAATATGGCCATTATTGATTGCTTCTTTTCTATCATCATATAGTTTTTGCACCAAGAGATAATAACATTAAAATGGAGGAGTTTTATTGACGAAAAATTACTAATAGTATATCCTTAGATTTTTTGAATTCCAAGGTCGTGGGAGCATCGTCCCTCCGAGCTCCTTCAAACAATAAGTTTCAGGCCGAACGACCTCCTCTACTTCATACGAGCCTTCCCAATTTGGGATAAGCTTCCTCTGACTCTGAGGTTGAGAGATGGCAGCTCACCGAAGCACTAAGTCTTCCACCCTGAACATTTTATCTTTAACTTTGGAGTTATAGTATCGGACCACCCTTCGTCTATAGGCCGCCATCCGAACCTGAGTGTTCTCTCTTTTTTCTTCAAGCAGGTCGAGGTTGACTCTGAGATCCTATGAGTTACGCTGCTCATTTAAGGCCATGACCTACGCTGATGCGAGCTTAAACTCGATTGGGATGACTGCCTCCATTTCGAAAGCTAAGGTGAATAATGTTTCTTCAGTCGATAGCCTTTGAGTAGTTTGGTACACCCAGAGGATGTGGTAGAGTTCGTCCATCCAGGCCTCCTTTACTCTATCGAGCCTTATCTTGATGTCCTGCAGTAGGATTTGGTTGGTCACTTCAGCTTCCCCATTTGCCTATGGGTGAGCTACCGATGTGAAATGATGGAAGATGTTTAGATCTTCGCAGAATTCAATGAACCTCGTCCCAACGAACTATCGCCCGTTATCTATTATGAGAATTCGGAGCAAACCAAACCGATAGATGATTGACTTTCAAATAAAATCTTGTACCTTAGCCTCGGTAATTTTTGCTAGTGGTTTGGCTTCGATCCATTTGGTGAAGTAGTCGATCGCAATCAGGAGGAATTTTCATTATCCGGATGCCATCAAAAAAGGATCAAGTATATCCATTCTCCACTACACAAATAGCCAAGGTGCACTTATTGGAGTAAGCTCGGAGACCGACTGTCTTTGTAGGTTTGTATTCTTCTGACAGCGATCACATTTTTTAACATACTCCATAGAATCATGGTATAAGATCGACCAATAGTATCCTTGTCGAAGTAGTTTTTGTGATAGAGACCTTGCTCCTACATGACTTTCATAAATTTTCTCGTGCACTTTCCATAATGCGAAGTCGGCCTCTAAAGATTGGAGGCATCTCAGCAGCGGCAGCGAATACGATCTCTTATACAACTTTCCCTCATACAAAACGTACCGAGAGGCTTGATTCTTAAATTTTTGAGCTTCTTTTGGATCACGAGGAAGAACTCCCTCTTTGAGATAGGTAACTAACGAGTTAATCCAGCTCAGCTCGAGCTCCGTTTGTATAACGAATTGTGATTCCTTCGAGCTTGGGCATTTTAGATTTTCAAAAAATACTTCTTTGGACAGTTTGACTGGGGCTAAAGTGGCCAACTTAGAGAAGAGGTCGGCTCTTGTATTTTCTATCCTCAGAATCTATCGAATGCCAGAGTCAAATTCTTTACTTTCTGAAGATATTTCATCATACTTTTCTTTCATATTTTATAGTTGCCACTAACTTGACCGACCACTAATTGAGAATCACTATAGATAGGAAGTCGATCTATTTTTAACTCTCTTACTATTTTTAATCTGATGATTAGCGTTTCATATTCGGCCCCATTATTAGTTACAAAAAATTCGAAGCGTAATGCGTACTCGACGATGACTCCCTCAGGGCTAAGTAAGACTAACCCCATACCTGCTCCAGTAGAGTTGGACGAACCATCCACGTATAAGATCCAAAAATCTTTGGAAAGATCGACACTCTCTTTGGAGAGGCTTGATTGCGATAATAGAGCATCGATCTCATTCTGTTCAAGCTTAAAATCATCAGAAATGGTACATTCTACTATAAAATTTGTCAATATCTAGGCTTTGATCGATGGCTGGGATCGATAATTGATGTCGAACTCCATAAGCTCAATCATCCATTTTGTGATTCTTTCGAAAGTATCTATTCGATGAAGAACTATTTTTATTGGTTGATCTATGAGGATCGTTATGGTATGCCCCTGAAAGTAAGGTCGGAGTCTCTTGGCAGCGATTAGAAGAGAGTAAGTCAATTTTTTCAACTTAGAGTACCTAATATCTACATCTCTCAGAACCCAACTTATGTAGTAGATCGATCATTGCATCTCCGCTTCCTCCTTGATCAGGACTACTGCCAAGGCCGTTGAGGAGACTGCTAGGCATAAGAACAATTCTTCTCCAGGTTCAAGCTTTGCCAATAGTGAGGGTGAGTTGAGGTAGTTTTTGAGTTCCTCAAATGCCCATTGGCACTCCATCATCCAGCAAAAATTCTTTGGTTGCTTGAGAACTTGGAAGAAGGGCATGCATCGCTCGATTGATCTCGAGACAAAGCGATTTAGGAACACCATTTTTTTAGTCAGGCGCTGAACTTCTTTGATTATTCTTGGAGCAGTTATCTTTCGAATAGCTTAGATTTTCTCTAGATTTACTTCAATTTCACATCTTGATACCATATATCCTAGAAACTTCCCTAAGGTCATACCAAAGGCGTACTTGATTGGGTTCAGCTTCATCTTATGCTTCCTGAGTGCACTGAAGATCTCTTCAAGGTCGGCGAGGTGGTTTATAGAAGCTCGACTTTTGACGAGAATGTCATCCACATACACCTCCATATTGTGGCCAATCTGCTTCTTGAAGATCTTGTTGATCAGGCGCTGGTACGTTGCTCCTACATTCTTGAGATCAAAGGGCATAATCCTGTAACAATAAAGACCATGGTCAGTAACAAAAGCAGTTTTCTCCTCATCCTCCGACGCCATCCATATCTAGTTATAGTCGGAGAAGGCATCCATGAAGGTGAGAAGCTCGTGGCCTGAGGTTGTGTCACTAGTTGATCAATCCTAGGAAGAGGATAGCTGTCCTTTGGATTGGCTTTGTTCAGCTTTTTGAAGTCTATACACATTCTCCACTTGTTGTTTGTCTTTTTGACGAGGACCATATTTGAGATCCAGATCGGATAGTTAACTTTCTAGATGAATTCAGCCTTGAGGAGCTTGTCTACTTCTTCTGCGATTGCTTTCTTCCTCTTTGGGGCATGGTTGCGCATCTTCTCTTTTACCGATCGATACTTAGGATCAACGATCAGCCGATGTTTCATGATCTCGACGTCAATTCCTAGCATATCCGTTGAGGCCCAAATGAAGACGTCTGCATTCTTCCTGAGGAAGGTAATGAGTTACTCCCAAAACTCATCCTCCAAGTTGGAGCCGATCTGTACAGTGTGCTCCATGTTTCCATCATTCAAGGGGATGGTCATAAGATCTTCTATGAGTTTGCTCCATTCTTCAGTAAGATCATCATGGACATCTAGCCCATCAACAAGACAAGGGTCGGGTTGTTCTTTCTTTCATAGGACGATTGAGTAGCAGTGCCTTGCCAGAGCTTGTCTCTTCGGACCTCTCCGATGTCATAACTTGTCAAAAACTTTATTTTCAAATAATAAATTGATACCACTGCTCGAAATGCATTTAGACCAGGTCGATTGAGAATAATATTATAGGCAGATGGAGCCTTTACGATTAGAAAATCGACCTATGCCTCTAGTTTTGGACGTTGCCCTGCAGTCACAGCCAAAGTTATTATGCCCTCAACTAGTACGACATTGCCAGTAAAGCCTACCAATGGAGAGTTCATTGGTCCCAAGTGGTTATTGAGTAAGGACATTTTCGAGAAAGCATCATAAAATAATACATCGATCGAGCTTCCATTATCTACCAAAATGCAACGTACATCATAGTCGGCAATATTTAAAGAGATTACAACTACGTCATTGTGCAGAAACTGGACTCCTTGAGCATCCTCATCAATGAAAATGATGGGCTCTTCAGTTCTTTGCCTCTTCACTGGTCCCTCATATCTGCTGGCCTCTTCACACCGAAGTTTCCCAGAGATAGTATTGATGACATCGAGAGGTGGTCAATCTTCTTATTATTCCTTCCTCCTTAGTGGTTCAAGCTGCGGCAGTGCCCTCGGTCAGTCTTTCCTTGCTTCAGACTAGCGTTTGAGGAATTGATCCAACCAGCCTTTTCTGATGAGCTCCTCAATCTCATCTTGAAGTTGAATGCATTCTTCAGTATCATGACCGTGGTTATGATGGTAGAGGCAGTATTTGCTAGGATTGCGCTTGTTGGGATGAGTGCGCATCCTTATAGATCTCGGTAGTTGCTTCTTGATCTCCATCAATACTTGCATTTTCGGAGCATTAAGAGGAGCGTAGTTGTGAAATCTTCGGAGGGGAGAACCCTATCGTGTCCTTTTATCGGAGCTTTCCTACCTCCGAGCCTGGGAAGGAGTTCGGGCTCGTTTGCGCTCAGAGGAAGTTCAGGAGCGCAACCGAGCTTCATTCGGCTTTCCTTCCTTAGTGGACCTGCCCGGCTCATCGATTCACCGCTCTCCAATGGCTTCATTGTCCTTGGACTTGAAGGCCTTTTCAGCTCGGACAAAACCTTCAGTCCGAGCTAGCATATCGGCAAAATTTCTGGGGTACTTCTTTTTCAAGAAGAACAGTAAATCATTCTTCTGAATGTCGTCCTTAAGTACGGCCATTACAACTGACTGGTCTAAGTTTTGGACCGCCAATGCAGTTGCATTAAATCGGATGATATAGGCCTGGATGGATTTTTCCTTCTTCTGCTTGATGTTCATCAGAAAATTCGAACCTCGACGGGGACGTCGGCTGCTAATGAAATGAGCCACAAACTGATGGCTCATCTGATCAAAGAAAAAAATAGTATCCAGCTTAAGGGCTGAGTACCAATTTCTGGCAGCTCCCTTGAGGGTGCACGAAAAAGTCTGGCACAAAATAATGTTTGGTGCATCGTGGAGTAGCATCATCATTCGAAAGGCCTTCAGATGGTCTATCAGATTAGTGGTCTCATTGTAACTCTCAAACTAAGGAAGCTTGAAGTTTGGCAGAATCGATTCCTGCATAATCTTCTGAAAAAAAGGAGGATCAGTGCAAATATCATTACCGTGGGTGGAGAGAGCGTGACGGAGCTCTTCGATTCATCAGCTCATTTTTTGAAGCTTTTGATCAAGAAGATCTTCACGGTCATTGATCTCTAGGATTTTTTTATCGAGAGGGTGTGAAGCCTCCCCCTGGGTTGAATCTGTTAGATATATGTGCCCTAGAAACCAGAATTGGCTGACATTTGTAATACACTTCTAGGGGCAAAATTGTAATTTTGACTAAAATCAATAAATGAGTTATTTTCTATCACATATGTGTATTTAGTGTCTGTGATACATCCTTTGAGTTAATGGTAATGATAATTCATATTTTCAAGAGTTGAAAATTTAAGACATGAATAATCATTGTTAACTCATAAATTGCTCCCGACCATAGGATCATCATGAGGATGGTGATTAATCCGGAAGGTTGGTATACAATCGCTTCTCTTTAGTAGATGAGTCTTGAGTCTATGGTGTGGAGACACCGGAGCGAGAGTACAGGTACTCGTTAGAGAACGAGGGCACTGAGCGTGACCACCTCGAGTAGTCATTAGGGAGTCTACCTTCTCGTCAATGACTGACTCGATGCTGCAGTAGTGTGTCTGGTTCTTTGACCTGAGATGCATCGGCAGTTCACCTTGAGGGTGTTATAGTTTGACTACACCATTACTCGGTCTCCTAGCCATATGGAACCCTGAGGTGTATGTTGGCTATGACATGTTCATTGTAGGAACTGGATTGCATCAAGATGGAATCTATCTACCTCGGTGGTAGAGGAGTAGCCCTATGATGATCATGAGAATCAAGTCCAGAAATCCATGGCCATGGTAGAGTGAAATAATAGAAAGAGTTTCTATTTAGATTTTCACATTGGACTCGAATCGAATGATTACATCATATGACAGAGACTAGGGTTTGACGAGTTCACCTTAACCCTAATCTGATCGGGGCTCAAGATAGAAGAACTGAATCACACAGGTAGCTGCACCAAGAGGTTCGCATTCAGCTCTGATGGGTTGCCACCATATACTGCTAGGTGTCACTGGTGGATTTTGGGAGCAATTAGAATGATTTAGATGATCGATCATTCTAGCTGTTCGAATCAGAAGAGTTCTGATCCATCGAAAGGAGTTTCGATGATGTCGATGATAGAGATCATGACATATCCCATTACCATACAGAACTGAACCTAACTGGGTCACACAAACAAGGGTTTGAATCTGGTGATCATCAATTGAACTGATCTAGTTCAATTGATCTGAATGAGATTCAATTAGGTTCAAGGAAATCGTGCTAGCACTCGATTGAACCTAACGTTCTTCTTTTGCTATCATAAATAAGTTGTCCTGTCTGAGCCAAAGGAGTTTGTGCTCAATCAGAGGCCTTCATATGGTCTGACTGGAGGTTGTCCAAGTCAGAAAAGGTTGTCTTATTTGTAAGACACTTACCTGCCATTTTTGGTCACCTGCCATTTCTTGTTCTTTGACTTTGGTCAAAAGTCTACCTTTGACTGGTCAAACGTTGACCATTGACACTTTGACTTTTGACCACATGTCATGCACCTATTGGAGAGCTGGTGGGGGCCTGTCCCCCTGCCAGAACCTGGCAAGGAGAAGGGCGCACGCCACCCTAGGCGTGTGCCCAAGTTGGAGGCGCCTAGGAGTCCTTGTTGGACAAGGACTCCATCTCCTTTTTGGATTCCAATTAGAGTTCTTCTAAGAACCAACTTTGACTGGTCTTAGGCACCCTCTAAGGAGGAATCCAGGGGACTCTATTCCCACCAATCAGATTTAGATCTGATTTCACAAAGGGTTGTGATTGGTTGGGAAGAAGAGGAGTTGGATCACAGCTAGTCTATAAATAAGACCCTGTACCCAACTCAGATTAAAAAATGAGATATGATGAGATCATAGTTTCCCCATGCCCCAAGGCTGCCTCTCCCCTCCTTCTCCATGCCATAGCTCCTTCTCCCCTTGCTCTCCACGTCCAAAAGGAGTTTTGGACCTTGGTTGGTGCGATTCAGATCAAAGAAAGGCGATCAAAAGCTAAGAAGGCTGCGCTGCTGCAAAAGGACGACTGCTCATCTTCAAAAGAGTTTTGAAGATCCTCCAGATCAGATCCAGATCTGATTTTTGGAGGTGTGATAGAGAAGAAGAGGATCTCCAGATCCAACCCGAGTGGATACCGGTAGAGGCCAGGCGCTTGCGTGGCTAAGATCCAGAACCTTCCGCTGCAAACAGGATCATCAACAGGGTAATAGGATTACCCAGATCAGGTAAATTAAATTTGATTTAATTTATCTTTTAATTTTATTTTATTAAAATAATAAGAATCAGATCTAAAATATATCAAGATCTGATTGGGATCAAGAGAAAAATTTTTTGAAATATATCTCTTGATCTGATCAGATCTGAACGAACCTGGACCGAAAAATCAGGATTTTCCTTCAACTGGTATCAGAGCCATGGTTCTAAATTATTTAGATCTGATTTTAAATTTATTTTAATTAAAAAATAATTGATTTTAGATGTCACATGAGATGTGATCAGATCTAAAATCAGAAAAAATTAAAATTAAATAATTTGGATCTAAGATTAGAAGATATGCATGACTAGTTCTAGAAATAGAATAGTTCTATAGAATAGTCTTGCATGTTTTTGATTTAATCTGATTAAATCATATTTTAGATCTTTTATTTACTATTTTTTGATATTATAAGTGTTATAATAACATCTAAAAAATAGCAAATAAAAATTATTTAATTTTAGAATATCATATGAGATATGATTGATGCATGTCTAGACTAGTTGTAGAATAGTTCTACATAATTGTCTAGATTAGAATTTATTTTGATTAGATCAATTTAAATCTAATTTTTTAGATTATTATGAGATAATTTAGATCTGAAAACATGCATGATTTGATACATGAGATGTATGCAAAATATGCCATGATTAGATCTAATTTGTATATGAGATATATGATATAGATCTGATATTGTTTTGTAGTATTGAATGTTCCTGATTAAGGCGTTCCTCTTGGCCGTCCGGTCATAAGAACGAAGAAGGGTTTAAAGGCCCTCTCTTCCCATTCGATGGGGTGTTCTTATGATGTGTAGGGGTGCTGCGTGTTCGTCCTTAATCAGAAATCCCAAAACTTACTTTCTGCAAAACCCTAGATCCTGAAACCCTAGGATTTATTGTGCATATTTTGTTTATGAACCCTACTTAATTAAGAATTAAGTTTATGGAATATTAATTAGGTCTAAAATTGAGAATTTCAGATCTAAGACATATTCATAATACTGGGTTCGGGCTTGGGTAGCTCAATTAGGTCTAAGCGGTTGATCAAACCGAATCAAGAGTTGGTTAGATGGGATCAACAATGCTTAAATTGACCAGCCTAATAGGATTAAGTCTGGGTCAAGATCGAGTCACGATCAAGCAAGACCTAATTAGGCTCAGAGGTTAGAGTCTGGATTGTAGGCTAACCCAATTGGTTCTGACTCAACAATTTGGTGTCTAAGGTAAGTTTGGCACATACGACCGACTGGTTTTTAATTGGAAGCTACTCGACCTGAATGCGTTCTTGTACGAGTTAATGGCATATTCCTTCCACCGGTCTCACTTACCTGGCCATATCTGTTGACACGGTTCTGATCTGAGGTGGTCAATAATCCGAGCTAACCCATGCCACTAGGTTAGTCATAATTGTTATGACTAAGCCAAGTCTAGTTTAATGAGACCTGAATCAATTCTCCCTAAGAAAAGATTAAGTCTGAGGTCTTCCACCATTGTAGATGTGCGGGCCCTTCCCGGGGTTGATTGTTCTCGGCTGGATACAGTGGCTCAGTTGCACCGGGAAGATGCAACCATGTCTATTAGGCATTGGATGCTATGGGCTGGAGGATGAGTTGGGCTCAATATTTCGGATACGGTGAGAGACTCAATTAGGAACCCAGTCTATGCAAATGGTGGGTCTGACTTAACTAAGGAGTGGATCAATATTCCGGATACGGTGAGATTCATGAATTAGAGACCAAGTTTGGGTGCACCATGATTAGAGAATCATTGAACAAGAGTTGTTCACTCATTGGCTAACCCATCACCAATAACTGTTAGGTGAGGTGATGAGTCAGTTGGTGAGACCGCACCACCCACTAGAAATCATTAATCATGGAGATTTTTGCATCTCTACAGAGGGAGTGTAGGGATCCGAGAAAATAGTGGGAGCTAATTTGTTTAAAAATAAAATCCCTAAATAAATTGGTCAAGTCAAAATTACAGTATCTAACTAGAATCTTTGACTCTCTACAGGAAAATGTCTGCGTCCAACCCATTGGCACGTATCCTGGACACACATAGACTGACTGGACCCAATTATAAAGATTGGCTCAGGAACTACAAAATTATTTTGGGTTCCGAGAAGTTAACCCATGTTTTGGACCAGGACCCTCCCACCTTACCAGCCCGTCCATCTGTTGAACAGAGAGCGTCTCTGGAAAAATGGATTGACGAAGATAATAAGGCCAGATATTACATGTTGGGCTCGATGTCTGATGAGCTCCAGCGCCAACATGAGGATATCGGGACTGCTCGCCAAATGTTGGCTCACCTGCAGGAGATGTTTGGTGAACAGAGTCGCGCAGCCAAATATCAAGTCACAAAATGACTTTTTAAGGCTAAGATGCGTGATGGGCAGTCAGTCCAAGATCACTGTCTGACAATGATCAAGGACATGGAAGAGCTTGAGAAGCTCGGTGTGAAGTTGGACTTGGACCTGCAGAACGATATTATTCTGCAATCCTTGACTGATGCATATGGGCAATTCATCATGAATTACCACATGCATAAACTTCAGAAATTCCTTGGCCGAGTTAATGAATATGCTGGTTACCGCTGAGCTTTCTATGAAAGGTTCTAAAGGCTCAGTTCTTGCTATGGAACGGACTTCTTCCAAAAGAAAGTCTTATGGAAAGAAAAAGAAGTCTGTGAAAAAGCAAAAGGTGGAAGGATCAAAGAAGAAGAAGGCAGAATCGAAGAAAAAGGCCGATGGCAAAGGAAAGTGTTTCCATTGCAACAGCGACGGCCATTGGAAGCGGAACTGCCCTACTTACCTGGCCACCCTGAAGAACAAGAAGGAAGGTCCTTCTGGAGGTATGCTCGTTATTGAGTCTAACCTTACGGTTTCTTCTGCATCCAGTTGGGTGCTTGACTCTGGTTCTAGTGCTCATCTGTGCACTTCTATGCAGGGTCTTGAGGATAGCAGGAGGCTGAGGGATGGAGACATGATCCTACGCATTGGTAATGGAGCAAGAGTTGCTGCAGTAGCCGTGGGAACATACCCTCTTCGATTACCATCTGGTTTAGACTTAGTTTTGAAAGACTGTTATTTTGTGCCTGCAGCTAGCAGGAATTTGATTTCTGTTTCATGCTTAGCACAAGAAGGTTATGTGATCACCTTCTTTAAGGACCATTGTAACATTCTTTATGAAAGAAATAAAATTGCAAATGGTTTCCTTATTAATGGTCTTTATCAGCTACATATTGATGTACCTGTTCTAACTATCGAGCAAAACGTGAATGCCAAACGACCTAGGGATAGTCCAAATGACAGATATCTATGGCACCTGAGATTAGGTCATATAGCAGAAGATAGGATCAACAAATTGGAGAAAAATGGGCTATTGAGTCCATTGACTTCCGAGTCATATCCAACTTGTGAATCTTGTCTTCAAGGCAAAATGACTAAACTCCCTTTTGTTGGACATGGGGAGAGGGCCACAGATCTCCTTGCCCTAGTACATACTGATGTGTGCGGCCCATTTGATGTGCCGGCTAGAGGCAATTTTGTCTACTTCATTACCTTTACCGATGATCTGTCTAGGTATGGGTATGTGTATCTTATGAGACACAAGTCTGAAGCCTTTGAAAAGTTCAAAGAATTCAGACATGAAGTAGAAAAACAAACAGGAAAACCCATTAAGGTTCTTCGATCAGATCGAGGAGGTGAATACCTTAGCAGGGAATTCCTAGACTATCTCAAGGATAATGGCATAGTCTCTCAATGGACTCCACCAGGAACACCTCAACTCAACGGGGTTTCAGAATGGAGAAATCGGACTCTATTAGATATGGTTCGATCCATGATGAGCTTCACAGACCTCCCTGATTTTCTTTGGGGACACTCATTGTTAACTTCAATCTATCTACTGAATAGGGTTCCCTCTAAAACCGTTCCTACCACACCGTATGAGATATGGCACAGACTCAATGAATCAGTTTAGGTGGAATCTTGGTGAAACAAGATCTAGAGTCCGAGCCACGTCATTGGCATCTCCCTATCCTTGTTTCGAGGAAGTGAGCTTTCGGACAGACAAGACCGCACGATGCCTTGTTGGCTTTTACTGGCCGTCCGATGGCCTGATGTGGAAGGGCCTGACGGGACGCAGGATGTCGGTATACACATGCGGGGGGGGTGGACCACGACATGATCGGGTGGTGGACAAGCCACGTATGATCTTGGTCGGTTGCCTATTAAATATTCTCCCGGCTGAGACACGACATGGTGGGTATACCCGGTCCGGTGTACCTACGACATCCGCCGTTAGATCCGTTGGATTCGACACGTGGATGGATATATACGATTAATAAATGATGGAGCATAAGATATTTTTTGAATTAGATGTGAATGAGAATGGATAGAATTTGAATAAAATATTATACTATTTATTTTTAAATTTAAATTTAATATGTTATATTTAAATTTCAATCGATACATAATTGGATAATAAAAGAGATATTTATTTTCATATCCAATAAATTTGAATATCTATGGATTATCTATTTTTTTATATCTAATCTATACCCACTATATACCAAAAATAATAAATAATCAAAATAATTTATATATATTATTAACCAAAATAGAATTACCAATTTAATATAGAACATAATTTATAAATTCAGATTTATAAAAATTAAATATAAAAATAAAATTATAATTCAATATAAAATATAATCATTAAATTCATTATTTTATTCATAAAAAATAATATAATATTAAAAAATTAAATATAATTATCATATTAATTATAAATTATATATATATAAAGATAGATTGGATTTTGGTCGATCGAAGTTTAGTACATATCCGATCGAATTTTCGATCGTTGGATCAGTACGTATTTTCAAAATATCCTTAAAAAGCAAATGATCTGTTAACCAAAAAAAAATTGAAGACGCCTTCTTTCCTAAAAAGATGCCTTCTTTCCCCTCTCTTTTTTTTAATTAAAAAAAAGTGCCTTCTTTCTTTAAGGAAGAAGGCTTGTCTTCTTCTTTTGTTTAATTTTTTTCAAAGATTTTTTTTATTTTTTTAACAATTTTTTTGGTCTGAAGCATGCCTTAAAATTTTTTTCTTTAAAAAAATTTAGCTCTTCAATTTTTTTCACCATAGAAGGCGCCTTCATGCGCCCTGTAGACATCTTTCAAGCTAAAAAAATTTAAAAAATAATAAATATTGAAATAAACATGGCTATAAAAAAATAAATATTAAAATAAATATAAATTATTATAAGGTAAATATAAAATTTTTGTTTATTATATGTTGTTTGTACTTATTTTATGAAATTTATATTTATTTTGAGTTGTTTGTATTTATTTGGGCTTGAAGGCGTTTTCATCGAGGTTGAAGGTGCTTTAAAAAGGCTGAATAAATAAAAATTATTCAAAATAAATATAAATTTCATATAATAAATATAAATTTTATGAAATAAATATAAATTTTATAAAATAAATATAAATAATATATAATAAATAGATATTTTGTATTTATTATTTGGTGTTGATATTTATTTCAAAAAAAAATGGAGACATCTCAATTTTTTCCTCCGTTTGTTTTTAAAGACGACATCCTAAGATGCTTGTCGATCCAATGGATAGGGATTTGATCAGATATGGATTGAAATCCAATCAAATATAGTCCAATCTATCTTTGTATATATATAGATTCGGATTTAGATTCAGATATTATTCATATCCATAGGTTTGGATTCGAATTTAAATAGAAAATAGCACTATCCATATCTTATCTATACTCATGCTATAGTTTTTAAATTTTTTTTAAATTTAAATTTAAATATGATCAAATCTTATTTTTTGAATTTGATCAGGTTGAATAGGATGCATACCCATCAAGTTGAGTTGACTTTGCCATCCCTATCTACTTTATAATACCAACGTAATAGTAATGGAGACCGCATTAGAAAATTTTAGTGGCCCTGGCACATTTTTTTTCCTAACTCTTTTTTGAGGCTGCTTGAAAATAAAATGGAAACCAACTAGGAATATATATATATATAATTAAAGAACCCATCGTATGCTTAATCCAAAACTCTTAAAAGACATCCACTTGTGTTGAGCTAATATGTAATGCTTCTTCTAAGAAGTGAAAGGATTTTTTTTCAAATTTAATTTTATAAAAATTTTAATAAAATAATTTTTATATAAAATTAGATAGAGTCAAATTAGAATTAGATCGATCAAATTTGAAATTAGATCCAATTAGATCAAAATTCTATAATAAAAATTCTACATCAATAATTCAAATCATTAAATATAATCTACAACTTCAAAATTAATTGCATACGAAAAATCATATAATTTAAACTCCTAGCCTATTCATTTAGTAGTCAAAAATTAAATAATTTAAATAAAATTAAATTAGATATATTTTTTGAGCACGTAATGCATAGATTAGAGATCTTCAAATTATATGATTTTTAATATTCAACTAATTTTAAAATAGTAGATCATATTCAATGATTTGGATCATCAATGTAGGATTCTCATTATCCACTTTTAATCAGTAGATCATATTTAATGGTTTGGATCATCGATGTAGAATTTTTAATTTTAATTTAACCAGATCTGATCCTAAATTTGATCGATCTTATGTAAGTCTGTCCCAAATTAGATGATATGTTGCATGAATTCAACCTAATTGTTTGCCCCTAGTGCTCACTGCCATCTTTCTTCTTAAGAAAAAAAATCAATCAAATAATGAAATAGTAAAATAGATGAAAGACGCAACAACAGAGGACTTTTGAATTTTTAAAAAATAAAAATTTTATTTAATTCAATATGCGCTTTGGTCGGATATTTTATAAGACCTCCTGACCACAAATGTATTGACGTTAAGTTTTATAAATGATGAAAACAAGAATATTCTTCGTGATATGTTAGTATTTGATTTGATGGAAATATGAAAAAAATGATCCGAGGAATCAATAATATTCTCTATAATATACCTTTTAATTGGATCACATATATCTCAGTATTCTTGATGTGGGGTTCTCTTTAATCTGTCTAGATTTAATGGCTACAAATTTTTAAAATTATTTTTTAATTTATAGCAGTTTTTTGAAATAAATTTAGATCCGAAGTAGATATCAATAAAGTTCACGCAACATTCATCAGCATCCCATATATTTGTACAGTAAAATTTTTATAAAATATTAAGTTTCTACTAGTAAAAAAGGATCATATATATATATATATATATATATGTTGGGGATAAATCTCGCTCCCATCGAAGTCTAGCTCGATGCTCAGTCTAATGCAATCAATAGCCGCAGAAGAGCTTCAGCAGACGGACTTCAGCCGAACCCCCAACGGTCGAGCTTCTTCTAACCCGTTCAGTCGACCGAGCTACTTAGCTGCCGAGCTCCTTCGAACTTCTCTGCGGTCGAGCTCCTCGAACTCCTAGCATCTGAGCTCCTTCGAACTCGTTCAGTCGGTCGAACTGCTTAGCGGCCGAGCTCCTTGGACTCCAAGCGGCCGGGCTTTAACAGAATCCCCCAGCGCCCGAACTCCTCAGCGGTCGTTCCTCAGCCGAACTCCCCAAGCGGCCGTCCCTTCAGCCGGTCGAGCTCCTCCGAACTTCTTTACGGTCGAGCTGCTCCCAAGCTTTTCCTTCAGCCGAACTCTCCTACAAGTTTGAACTCCTCTGGACGAACTATCGCCATCAGTCTGCAATAGGCAACAAGACCGGACGATATGGCCGCCACTACTCTCTCCGTAACCAGCCCCATGCGGCCCACGACTTGCCGGTATGGCTGTCACCAATCGCCTGACGACGCCTTCCTCTCCGTACCGAACTCCATGCGGCGATATGGCCATCGCCATCAACTAAGCTCCGCTTATAAAGGACCCTCCAGATACGCTAACTCAAATCTCTCTTATCTCTAAGCTCTCCTCTTCTTCTCTAAGCTCCGAAACTCATTCCAAGCACTCCATTCCTGTTGGCCTGAACTGACTTGATCGTCGGAGGGTCCTGCCGGAGCCACCCCCACCGGCTCCGATCGGGATTTTATTTTGCAGGTCCCCGACGGCGACCTCATCGGCCTCAACTCCAGCGGCCCCCGACGATGACCAGTTTCCGCGTCAACAGATTGACGCTAGAAGGAGGACACGAACCTCCGAGGTTCTCTTATTCTTAAAGGAGTGCTCGACGATTTTTCTCTTCCCTCTCCGAAGATCTCTCTTTTCTCTCCTGAAGCAAAAATGCCTCCGAGGAGAGCTTCGACACGGCGCTCGTCGGCCTCCGCGGCCCGATCCCATCCAGATCCATTTGTTCCTGCTTCAGCCTCGGCAGCTCGGGTTCCACCTATACCTGTGGTGGGTGTGGAGCAGTTCGACCTTCTTGTCCGACAGGTCCGTAGCCTCACGAAGGCATTATAGGCTATACAGCAGCCCCTGGTGGTGACTCCACCAGGAAACCCACCATTGGAACGTCGGGAACCAGCCCCAAGGAAGAGTACCAGGGCCAGCATACCTGTCGCCCTAGAGAAGGGGAAACAGAGGGCCGAGGATTCGTGTTCGGATCATTATTCTCTTCTGGGGGAGACCTTCCCCATTCGTAGTCGGAAGCCCCCCAAGACCTGCAGCCAAGATGATGCCCTCGATTACAGACTGCGGGAGATGGATCGGCGTATTGAAGAGATTGGCCACGTCGCCCCGGCTCATCATGCTGACGTCCATGCCGAACCTTCCTTCTCTCTCCGAATTATGTAAGAACCTGTTCCACCGACCTTCGAGCTCCCTCAACTGGAAAGCTACGATGGAACTTCTGATCCGGTTGATCATCTGGAGGCTTTCCGCACCATGATGCTGCTCCATGGTGCTTCAGACGCCATACTGTGCCGAGCTTTCCCATCTACCTTAAAGGGAATAGCTAAAAATTGGTACTCGGCATTGAAGCCGAGTACGATATTTTCTTTTGATCAGATGAGCAGTCAGTTCGTGGCTCACTTCATCAGCAGCCGACGTCCGCACCGAGGTTCGGACTCCCTGATGAATGTCAAGCAGAAGCGAAAGAAATCCATCCGAGCTTACGTCACTCGATTTAACGCCGCGGCATTAGAGGTCCGGGACTTGGACCAGTCTGTTGCGATGACCGCGCTCAAGGGCGGCCTTCAGAAAAATGACTTGTTGTTCTCTCTGAAAAAAAGTATCCCAGGGACTTCGTCGATCTGCTGGCTCGGGTCGAGAGATATGCCTGTGTGGAAGAAGCCTTCAAGTTGAAAGACGAGGAAGCCCTGAGAGAGCGGCTGGTGAACGATGAAGAGCCGAACGAAGTTCGGCCGCACTCGCATACCCCCTCCGAAAGTAGGCGGGCCCGAACTCCTCGAACTCGCCATCGAGAAAGCTCCGATAGAGGGGTGCGAAGAAGCCCTCCTCCCGGAAAGTTCCGCCACTATGCCCCCCTCAATGCTCTTCGAACTCAGATTCTCACCGAAGTGAAGAACCAGCTACCAAGACCGAAAGGGTTACAGTCTCCCCCAAATAAGTGCGATCGAAATAAGTATTGCCTCTACCATCGTGACCATGGCCACGACACCGAGGAATGCATCCAGCTCCAATGCAAAATTGAGGAGCTCGTCAGAAAGGGGCGGTTGGGTAAATTCCTCCAGCACTAGCCTGAAGTAGGAAAGATCGGCCAAGGGGCGCTGCTATAGCCAGAGACGGCAAGGGAGCTCGGTGCTGCCATAGCCAGAGACCGGCAAGAAGGTCGGCCACCTACGGCGTCACTGCACATTGGCCCTGAGGAGGATCTCGAGTGCATTACGATTCATCGTCTCCCATGCGACAAGAGCTTGCCAAATTGAGAGAAGGCCAGTCATGGGAGTATCACCCCGGGACTTATTGCCGAAGAAATGCGAAGGAAACAACGCTACGATCTTGAGAATAACAGAATTAGGGATGCGCTTTCTGCTAGGATTAACTCTTATCAATAAAAATTCTTTCTTTCGATAATAATTATTTCTGGATGAGAAAACTATTGCGATGATAGGAAAAAAGCAGTCAATAATTGCGCGTAAGAAATAGAAGGAAGAACTTCGTCTAACGCGAGCAACTCAAACTCCGGTAGAGATAAGATCTCTCTCGAGCGAAGGCCTTATTCACAAAGACGAGATGGGGGAGAGGCCCTGCAAGCGGCCCTATGTATCCTCACAGCCGTTAGGAATAGGAGGAGAACCTCGTCCTAACGCGAGCAACAAAATCTCTCTCCTTTT